>KK113641.1:184813-226782 GCA_000611955.2 Stegodyphus mimosarum | reverse complement strand
CAGCAGGAAACAATTCAGTGCATGGAGTGGAGTGACCAGCTCGATCACTGAACCTGAATCCTATTGAGAGTGTTTTGGATGCTTTAGGACGATATACAGCTGCTCTCAATCCTCCTCTTCAGACCCTTGCCAGCTTGCTACTGTTTTGCAAGAGCAATGCTCTTACTTCCTATGGAAGTGATGGACCACATAATTGACTGCATCACACCTCGCTGTATAGGCTGTATTGCTTCTAGGGGAGAATAAACTGCATATTGAAGGGAATTTTTCTATACCAAACTGACACATCCTATTTGTTCATTTTATACATCTGCTAGTTTCGATAACATCATAATTGACTGGTAATTTCTTTTCATGTTATTTTATACGCTACCATGCGTTATATACTGTGTTCAGTTTCATTAAATTCCACATGTAACTATTTGCGTAATCGTCATTTTTGTAACTTTCCTTAATTAATGGGAACCAGTGTATATAAGAGAATCGAAGGACTGAAAGAACCTCTAACACATAAGAAAATAAACTTCGAAATTTTCTTTTTTTTTATCTCTTTCCTTTTAAAAAAAATATTTTACTTATTTTATTATTTCTTATTTGTTTATGTGCGTCGGTAGGCGCTTCTTTATTATAACTTTCTAGTGCCTATAAAAGAATCTGTGCGATCTGTAATGTTTTGCAGTCCGATCATTCTAGAAATATTATTGCATATATAAATTAGAAGATAAAAATTTATCCGATAAAATTTTTTATTGCATATTTTAAACTTAGTGGATTATAGATAAAATTTTTCAAAGAAAAGACAAAAATGAAGTGATTTTACGAAAAAAAAATAAATGTAATTTTTTATGTAAAAAATGTAAAGATGTTTAAGAATTAAATTTTTATCTTTAATGCTTCTAATTTATGCCGCCCAGACGGTGTAGTGGTTAGGGAAGCCGGCTACGATACCAAAGGGCCAGGGCTCGAATCCTGGAGAAGGCATGGCTGTAATCGTCCGTCCCTTCGTAGGAGGCAAATGTGGCCCACCTATTAGGCGCCTCCATATTAAAGTGGCCAACCCTTCCGGCTTTTAGTAGTGGCCAAGCCGAAGTCGGTTAAGGGCCCGCCATTGGTTAAAAAAATGCTTCTGATTTATAATTTATTTCTATCTAAAATCAAGTTAAATGTCTCCAATTTCTGGGTTTAGAAAATAAATATTTCTGCAGTGATGTGTTTGTATTTAAATTAAAACTCAATTCCGCTGAAAACTTTTTGTCCTGTGACTATCAGCTATCAATAACAATTTTCATTTTTATTCATTCTATTAAGATTTTTCGCGATGTGCTGCCAGTGATTACAATAAGCTTAAAAAAGGTGGCTATAATGCTTTAGGTTATTTCTTTTTTTAAATTTAGAAAATATTGAGAGGGTGACTGTAGAATTTAAGTAATATTTAAGTTTCCTGGTAATTCTGATAATAGTATATTTAGTCCAAAATTTCGATGATTAAATTCATTATTTCTCTTATATCTTCGCAACCTTAAACAGAATGTTCATCATCAGTTGGGAGATTATAAATTTGATGCTGTGAAATTTAAATATGCAAGTAATTACTTCCTTATCCGAAGTAAAAAGGAAGTATTGTAATCGCAAAAAATTTCGGGTATCATATTTCAGCAAAAGTATCCATTTTGACAGCTATCAAATGCAATTTAACGATGCTTTTGCGTGACATCTGTAGGTAAAAACAGAATAAAGAACTCTTTCACCCCCCCAAACAAGTATAAAACTGATTTAAAATGAATTCTGAAGAGTTTTTTTTTTCGTGCCGTCTGCGCGTACGTATGTATCAGACTCAAAAACAACTAGCCTCAGAGCGTTGAAATTTTGTATATAGAACTGGCTATAAGACGTAGATGTGCACCTCCTATTTTGAAAAACTGAGTTTCTCTTTTAAAACAGACAAAGCCAGCCAGTGTAATAACTGAAAATTTGAATGCCTAAATGTTTTGCAATTTCTTTTGCTTTTCACTGACCTACAGGTCCGCTTAAAAGTACATTGAAAGCGCGCATAAGAATGAACAATTTTTTTTTTTTTCTTGAAGTAAAGTTTTGACATTTTCGTGCTTATCGCTATGAAGTCGCTTAGATTTGTTCCCGGAACCCGATGAAGCAACATTAAGGATTTAAATACTGTGGATAAGGTCAATTTGGAAGCTCCTTACTTTTCAGCATTGTATTTCTTTTCAAAACACCACTGTCTAGTTCCTCTAGGAATTTTAGTTTTGTTTGCCGATATTTGCTTGTCTGTTTCTGTTGGCCATGAATCACTTATTGCTTAAAACTTTACGTTAGTTTTCGCGTCCTGAAAGCTACCAGAGAGCTATCTGCTTTCGAAAAAATTCTATGTAAATACTTCATTGTAAATATTTTATTGTAAATTTATGAAAATATTTTATTGTAAATTTATGAAAATATTTTATCGTAAATACAATTCATTTAAATTTTGGTTGGATTTATATATTTAATACGCCGTGTCCAAGTGAGTTTTAGGAAAAAAAAAACGAAGCAACAGAAAAAAAAAATATGAAAAACGTTGAAAGTTAGTGTTAAATGAAAAATTTTAATTACTCAAAGGACTAAAAGCAGTTCGCAGTTTGTGCTAACAGAAATTGGCGTCAAATAAGGTCATCACTGCTGGGACCGAAATTTTGTTCATGCTAGCCGAGTGTTTGTCTTAAGCGAGTTCGTGGGAGGCCCACCAGCGGCCGAGGGATGAAGTCGCTGGACGCCGTAGTTCGGTCCGGGGTGCATATAAGCATTCTGTACCGCGCCAAGCGCATAGGGAGAAATCCGTACTTGTGATTGGACATACTTTCCGATGACATCATTTTCTCTTGGCGTAACGACATTTAGGCGGGATTCTTACCGTTTTGTTTTCGTTGAAGGACGCGAATGAGTGTCACGGAAGAGTGAAAATTATTGTTTGTTTTCTTTGAAACGAAAAAATTTAGCTGCAGCGTTCTGCAAATGGCTTCCTGTTTCAAGAAATAATAAAATTATGAAATCTTTCAAAGATGCTGTTAACATCAAAAGCAATCTTAGTAGAAGAGCTTAGATTATATAAATAGCCGAGTTCATGAATTTAGTGCAAAAACCAAAACACGACGATCTCGATCCAACTGTAAAGGCATTCTTTGCTAGTAAGTACATTATTATTATCGCAATTTTGTTGCATTCTGTTCCTTTCACATTGCAGAAAATTTGTGCTTTGCAAATATTATGTTATTTCCATGCTCATGTCCATGTCATTTGTAATATTAAATGAAAATGCCTTAAATAAAAGAAAAAAGTGCATTTAATACTATCATTGAATTTAATAGAAGTGTATAAGATAAGGAACTTCCTGACAAATAACATTTTTCTGCCAAGGTACAAAAATGTTACATATTAAAAATTGGGCATTATTCATAAAGTAATATTATTCAATTTAAAATACGTTTCTCTGTTACAAATCTATATTAGTCTAACTTCAAGAATAAATTTCGCTTTTTCAGAATGATTATAAATATTGAGAATTTACTGTGTACTATGTTAGCTCCCAACGTCGTTTTTGCTATTTCCGAAAACTGATTGGTCTCATGGTTTCGGAGAATGCATCTGCAGAGAATGGACGTATAATGAACATAAAATAATGAACTAATATTCACAACACCTTTAATATGAAGGGTTTTAAATTAAGAATATATTTATTAAAAATCTCCGCACTTAATACACATTTACAGAGTTAGCACAAGAAGAAGTAATACTTTTTCTCTTCAGGGAAAAAGAAATCGTTGCATTTTTTATATTAAATTCTCCCCACTGCAGTATTGTAAGAAGTGTAATCTCATAGCAACAAAAATACAACGCACGTAATAATATTTTCGGTATTGTTATCAACATGTAAGCAAACGGTATGGAGGTGTACTCTCGATAAGCCCAAGCAAAGCGTTCCTAAGCGTAGAGGAAATGATGTCATTGGAACCCATATCCGATCACAAGGAGGGATTTTCCCCTATGTGCGTGGCGCGGTACAGAATGCTTATATGCGTCCGGGGTTCGAATCCCGGCGAACGGGCTGACTGCATGGATATTTTTATAGCTTTTTTCGTGTAACGTGCATATGAGCCAGTTTCCCTTAGAATGTCCTCCCCGAAGGCATCCTTTTCCTTAGATAAGTAGCTCTCATCTGGTTTGCCATAATCAACCAAAGCACAACGAATCTAAGCAAATTCATGTCAAGAGGAGCGTAGTGTAGAAGATTGAAAATAGAGTTAATTACGTCGAGACATACTGGCATTAACGAGGTTCAGATTGTCTGCGCGTTGGTTATGCGAGGCATCATTGCACATATATATCAGACAGGGCCAAACTGCTACTCTCAGGCGCCTGAACTGCGGCTTACGAGGCGTACAAGACTCTGCGAACCCTTAAGCAGCTCGCCTACAAAAAATTTAATTTTTAATTTTGAAATACAATTGGAGCATTTTGGAACAGTAATCGTTCAAAGACACGCATTTTCATCAATTAGTAATTTACTACTTAAATTGTTTTACGTGTGCAATAATTTAGATTTGCTCTAATCAAGATTTCAAACGTCCATCGTGCTCTAATCATCAGAGCAATAAATAATAATTCGGTTTCTGCGAAATATACTACAATGACTGAGTTATTTTTCTAGCAGGTAAAGGATATCGGAACAGCACAGAAGACATATGCGACGATCATTTAAATATTAAAGAGCTCTATTTTTTGCTCTGTTTTTTTTTACCCCGTTTCTTCTTGCAATTATTTTAGTCCTTCTGCTCCTTAGTCACTGTCAAGATTTGTTATTCTTCGTAGGTGCTGCTTTTCTTCAGTCCTCGAATGATGTAAGCAGTCGCTGAAGAAACCTTTTTCAAGCACGAAAAATGCCGTCCACACAGGGTATTTTTCAAATTAGAGACAAAGTGAGGTTTGATGGACTCATATATGAGATTCATTCATATTTAGTTAGAACCTTTTAATACGCATCGCTAAGCACGTTAGGTGATTTTTGTGCCTTTTCTGCAAAAGTCTCGTAATCACTCGCAATAACATGCAGCTGTAACACTTTTTTTCAACTAAAAACTCTTATCTTTCGTAAAGACTGCTTATTAATCTCAAGCATATATCATCATTTATTTCATTTATAAATGTGCCTGTCAAAATGTTTGAGGTTGTGCAGAGGATGTACTTCGTCACTGGATTGAACTAATTTAAACTCTGCTCTGAAGTCACTAAACCATTTTCCTTCAGATTATTCGAGAAAGAATTCAATTCTTTCATCTTTATCTTCTTCGCTTCAATGGATCAATAATATTAGTTCAATAATACTAGTAACATCGGCATCTTATATATAACACAGACATGTGCAATATTTTATACTAAATCAATTATTTAGGACTAGGTTTCCATCTTATTATGCCAGTCATACAATTAATTGCATATAAAAAATCTAAATTATTATTTTATATAGAACTCTAAAAAAAGCTTGCAAATTATTTTAAAACAATACTATTTATATACTTTACGTGTGGTCTATTGTAACCAAAAAGGGAAGTGCGCAACTACATATTATAGCTGTCCCATATACAAAATTTAAACATTCTGAGGCTACTCGTTTTTGAGTTATACGAGATACATACGTACCTACGTACGTACGGAAAATATCTCTTCTCAATCCATTCTAAAACCATTTTACAATCCGTTTTGAGGAAACGAGTCCTTTATTCTGCCGTATATAGAGATGTCAAGCAAAAATATCGTTCAAATGGATTCGAAAGCGGTCAAAATGGATATTTTCGTTGAAATTTAACACTCAAAATTTTTAGCGATTACAATACTTTCTTTGCTTCGTACAAAGAAGTAAAAATGGATGAATTCTGAAACACAAAATGCCTTCTACACTTCGGACATGCTCAGTTTGTCTACTGCTCCTTACACCCTGTAACCGCCTATGTCACCAGACGAATGTTTAACAAATTTTCATATCTGCTTCAACATACGCCATTTACATTTCATCGCATCATCCTTTTTATTATCCTTTCACAGCATCCTTTTTATTATTGAAGCTATTACTTCTTTTGTAATATTTTCTAAATGTCCAAAATTTGTATTTTCTAAACCAAAGCGTAACTAAATGCATGAAATTTGTCTGTCTAATTTGTGTTTTAAATGCGGAAAACAATTTCTATTCAATTATTACTTTAGTTATTTGTAAAGATTATAATTACGAACTTTGATTTATTTACATCTCTAGAGAATGGAAAACAATCTTGTTGTCAGAGAACTTCGAGATAAAATAGAGCAGCTAAACTTCAGGCTTATAGAATGCAAAAATGAAAATCAGATACTCAAGAGAGACCTTCAAATGGCCAAGAAAGTAATTATAAAATTTTTGAAAACTTCTATTTTTTCACTAGAATTCTCAGCAGCGCACAATAATTGTTATTTCTTTAAATATAATAATTTTCTTCTGTCATTTTCATTCATTTTTATTTACACGCTTTATAGATTCTCTGGATTTTCTTAGGTAGCATACAACTTGGGCTCTATGTAGAAGACGAAGCAGCGAATTCTCGCTATGTCTTGAAGAATAAATACTGCGCAAGAAAGGTTTTGAATAACCTTTTTTATTTAAACTAAATTAAAACAAATGCGCGAGCTTCGTGCTCACAAATCACTACCACTTGTGGATAACGTGAATTTAACAGAAAATAAGAATTTAACAATTCACTAATAAATTAAGATAACTAACGACTGGCTCCTTAGCTTAACTAAATGCTAAATCGGCTGCTCACAGCAAAGCCGAGCCTAGAAATATCAGTATAAATCTGACGGGTGTCTAACACATGTTAGAGAGCTAAATTTAAACACACAGCATAAACTCAAAACGAAGTCCGCTACTACACGTTTTGAATTCTTCAAACGCAACTTAAATACTGCTTCTGAAACACGTTTAGATTTGCGTCAGTGTCATAACAAACTTACATTCCGGCAGGAGAAAACTGAAATCAAGAGGGAAAGGAAAGGTAAACTAAAAATACACTGCTGGCCACCCAAATTGCAACACCAAGAAAGACAAGAGATATCACAACAAAATTTATTTAGTAGATAACATGTTGGCCACGTATCAAATGATTAAATTTATAGACTTCTGTGAAGTGTGATTCCTTCCAGAATCAGTAGCCAGAGTATCTGCCATTGTTGAAGATCACCGCTGCCACACGCTTCGGCATTGATTCAAAGAGACTTTGAATGTGTTCTTGGGGTACAGCAGACCAAGCAGCTTCCACACGTTGCCAAAGTTGATCTGATGTGGCAGCTTGGGATGCAATCTGGGTCAATTTGTTAGCCTGTAGGTCCTACCATCTTTCCAACAGTGCTATGAACTGCACACAGCTTTTTTTTTAATAATAGGAAGGATGAACCACTACATCATTGGAGAAGTAACAACTATGAATTTTTCATGCAGTTCATCGTGGAATTGTGTTGCAACCCGAAAGAAAAGTTCAGATTAAAATGCTTTATGGAAATAAGTTAGTGGTCCTCAGCAACAATAAATGACAGTAAATGATTACAAAATTATAGTATTCACAAATATTAATTGCAAAACTTAAAAGTATTATAACTCTCGAAAGGATGTTGGGTCTCCATTATTTCTTAAGTATTCTGTCACAACTTGGAGTCATAGAAGATTCATAACGTAGAACTATCTCTTTATTAAAAGAACTAACTTCAAGCCGCCATTGCAGTAACATGCCTTAAATACACTGATATTCAGAGTTGAGAAAATTTCACATTTTCTCTTATCTCCGGAACTAATATACACATTTTAATGAAATCTGGTATGGGCATAGGATGATATAATGCAAAATGTATGCACTATATAATAGTCATGGTAGGCATGGATGGCCATGCTTAAGGCTCCTCGGCCGGGAAGATCTGAAACAGCGTTTGCAAGTTCAAATTAAAAGGAAAGCTAAAGTTATATAGTCTCCTCTAGAAATCACTAAGCTTTCACAAAATGATTTCATATTGGAAACAAGGCAGTTTATGAAGCCCCGCGGCAATCAGTACCACTCCTGCAGCAAAGCAGTTTTCAAGTTTTTTAGCATTAAAAAAGGGTTGCCCTTCTCAAAAGAGTTCCAAACATTTACTACAGAATTATTAGCGAATTTAAACAATAAGAACAGTTTAATATTTTTTAAATTTGCAGGGCTAGTTTCGATGGCTTAAATACAAAACCAACTTCTTCAGCTGTCTAAATGCAAATCAACGAGATAGAATATGGGATAAGATAAGAATGATTGGAAAGAAGTCAAGCTACTGGCGCCATCTGTTGATGAAACAAAAAAAGTATAACATAATTTCCTTGAAAGCTGAAGTAAAGATGGATTGGAATTAGGGTCGTAAACTAGAACAGAAAGATTTTATTGAATGTGAAACGCTTCTAGAAAATCTAATTCACCAATTGAAGATGTTTTTCGAATAATTTCGGCTTCATAAAAGTGAAAAAGGGGATTTTCTCACGAACAGTGCTTTCCAACAGACGATTTCTGCGTTTCCCTTTTCCTGACATATGCCTCGTATTCTTTAATGAGAAATTTTAAGGCCCTCTTAGTTTGATCAATGTAAATTAAACCAGATCGGCAAGAATCCTGTAAATAACCCAGGAACTCATATCCGGAATGGGGTCCTTAAGTTTGGAACTGGGAATTTTATTGATAGAATAAAAAAAGACTCGAAAGTTAAATTTTTGCAAAATACGTGCAATAAAATTACAATAATAAGAATTACAATGCAACAAAATGGAAAGGGGGAGTTATAATGCTTTCTACAAACTTTCTGAAACAGGTTTCAGAGGTTTAGCATCAGTTTACACTTTGACAGCAACATTTATGGAGTTTTACAAGAAATGTTTGCAGTATGACTTACAGGTTCAATTCATCGGTGGCATAGATGTTGTTGGTTACACAGGTGTCAAGAATGAGAGAATTAGAGACCTTGGCGTTGGATCTCTTCCATGATGGCTTTAATGCACTGGTAGATCTTGCAATACTTGACTGAAAACATCTTAAATTCAGTGCCAGGATCTATGGAATGCCTAATATAATTATTCTCCACAGGGGGCTGGAATATGTAGTAATCTGGGTCGACCTTTTCCCACATGCACACATGTCTGTAGGTGCTATTTTTTATGGAAGTAGGTCAGGAAGGAACCATGCTCAGAGAGGTATTGGGAAAGGTAGTGGCAAGTGATGGCTATATTTTCATCAGTTTTTGGTATGAAACTGGAGGTTCGACTTCGCTGTATTCTTGCTACCATTGATATTCTTTTTGTCGTGTGCAAGGTTCTTAAGCTTTATTTTGGGGTAAATCTAGGCCATGATATTTCAGTTTTGTCGCCACATTGTTTTTTGTCCGCTTCTTTTGCAAGAACGTCGGCTTATCCATTACTTTCTCAACTGCTGTGACCTCTGGTCCAAGTACTAATAGATGTCTTATTGTTAGTGTGGATGAGTTTTGAATTTGGTTCTCTAATATCAAGTTGAGGTTTTGTTTTTCGATTCGTGATTATTTGAATGGTGTCCGTGGACGATTTAGGGCAGATGTCATGCTGAAATGGACTGCTGTGAGCTCGGGCTGTGTACCCTACGACTCTGATGAAGATGGCTTCGCCATCCTGAGTTATGGCCTGAAATTGATAATCATGATGACACTGCATCCGACCTTTTCCTCAATTTTCGTACCATGGTTATAGGCTGAGTATTCGATTTCCGTTAGTGGTTGCGTCATGACGAACTAAAGTTTGTTAAGTGGTCTTTCCGTATGTTTGTGTTTTTTCTGGCTTTTTCTTCAAATCTTGTGATTTTAATGTGACACCAATAGAAGTTGCAGTTTTCGTATTTGAAGCAGTGTAGATGCTATGGCTTCAATTTCAACTTGAATGAGAAGAGGGACTGCATCCAGTGTCTATAGAGTATTCATAGATGTGGTAGTGAAGGCGAAGCTTTCTGGCCGTCATGGGGAGCGCCCGGATAATAGCGCCATAAATGATGATCTTATTTATTACTGTTCCGAGGAAAAGCTTCATTATATAATGATTAAGGCCCCACGTGTAGCTTCTCATCGTTTTGAGTGATCTTGCAATTTTTCTGGTAATTATGTTCTTCTCTTAGAAGTGAGGAATCCAGGTGAATATTTTGTGGATGGTTAATCCTAGATATTTTATTGCTTTCACTCATTTGATTCTATAGTTGTCCACTTTTAGAGTTGGCCTTTCAGTAATGGTGCGATAAGGTTTATGAATGATGAGGGCGAATTATGTGGGAGATCTGGAGTTTGATGCTGCAATCCTGATGAGATTATTGAATATTGCTAAGATAATGCTGCAATTTGCTTCGAGTTTTTCTCTTGTTGAGCCGCTTACAACGAAGGTAACATCACAGGTAAAACTGAATATTGTTGCATAATGCTGTCATTGATAGTCTATGATTCTATTAACGATAATGTTCTAGAGAACACCGCTCATTCCCGATCCTTAGGGAAATCCTCTGGTTTTCATTCTCGTGATGATGCTATTCACATGGAGCGCCATAATGTTTTATTTAGGAAGTGTTGGTAGCAAATATAAGTTTTGTGGGCATTGCATCTCTTTGAGTGCTTTCATGATAGCACGCCACCATAGTAAGTCAAATGCGTTCTGTAGATCCAAGCACAGCAGGCTGAATGGAGTTGAATGGACTTGTTTCTAAGAATATGAGATATTGTAGTATGTAATTATTGTAGTAAGTGTGAGTTTTTGAACTGCTTGATTTAAGTGCGTATTTCTTTGTACTGATGAGGTTGATTTTAAAATACGGTGTTTTAATCTAGTTGTTAATAAGTATTATGGAAGTTTGCCTTGTGTTAGTAAATGGGATATCGTCTGGAGTATTTGGAATGTGGGTGGAATTTCTGATTAATGTTTGATCTGGCATATTTTCATTTTGTTCATCTTTCAGAAAAACATGGGCGAGGATACCGCTTAGGGCATCAAAAACCAATGTTGCGTTGCTGTTAATGTTATACTACAAACTATTGGAATACAGATTTATATTGGCTTAAAGACTTTGGACGTTTCTCTTTTAAAGGTACAGTATGTGTCTTGATTTCTTGAGCAATAACTACTGCGAGATTTCAGTTTCGCATCTATGATTATCTTCTTGTAGTTCTTATTTGTTGTACTCAATCCATGCTAGTTTTCGGTCTTCGTCTGTGGTGTGGAATTTCATTCGTCGTCTGAGAGCTCTCATTTTTTTTCTGGTTGCTCGCAGATCTTTTATCCATCATTTGATATTCATATTGTTTTTTACAATTTTTATTTTAAAAACGTTACTGCAAATTTACTAGATTCGTTGTGTCATTGGTGGCGCACGAGTTTAGATCAGCTGTTGAGGTGCTGGATTGGATATCTTGAATGTCAGAACTGGTTGTTTCCTTCAGTGCTTTAAAAAGTTGCTTCTCTGTTCTATTATTAATTTTAAAACGTTTATTTGATTGCTCTTGACTTTCTATTCTATTGAGAAGGCTATGAACTTGTGGTTGGATAACGTGCAAACTTCAGTTGTTTTTCTGTTGACTAATTTGTTGCTCAGGTGTTGGGTGGTAAACGTTGATCTGGCTAGCATTTTCGTATGCGGTTGAGAAGGTGGGGAGATCTTCCAGGTTGTTATTGCGAAACAGATTATATGCGTTTAAAAATCTTCCATGACAGTTCCGTATGGAGTTGCTCTGGAATATTCCCCGGAGTTGATTCTGAGCATTGAAATCACCTTTGAGAATGTATGCGCAGTTGTGGTTATGGATGGTTACACTGAACTGTTGTAAGGCTATTTTTATATCTTCTGCTGGTGATGAGTAGGCCCTAGCGAGGAGAAGCTGAGATTTTAAAGAAGTGGCGGCAATGGTGATTATATCGCGTTGTGCTTTGATTGCTACTGGTATCCAGCATTTGTTGATTACAATAATGGCTGCACTTCGTGATCCAGATAATTTTCTGTAATATATTTGATGAGGTTATAGGCACCTGTTTTGTAACGTTGCAAATTGATATGATGGGACTTGATTCAGTAGGTTGAGTTTGAGGAGTTGATAAATAATATGGGTTGCCCTGTAATATTTATTCAATGGAATGCCATTGGATTATTCAGTGGAATGCCAATGGATGAACGGTTGGCTCGGCGATTACTTGAAACATTCAGTTCTTTACTTAATTATTTGTATCTCCATCTTGTAGGGTGGGCATGCGTTTTTTCAAGCTGAGTGATCGCAATTATTGTTGGTAGCATAGTGGAGTTTATTTATCTCGCAGCTGATACAGTACTATTCATTTGGTTGTATCCAGCTTGTCACTAAAACCGAAACGAAGTTTGAATTCTTCACAATGCATTGCTTATGTACTCTCGATTTTAACATTTCAGTTGCGGTGTCTAGGGGTAACAGGCGGATAGTACCTTTTGGTGTCCGCATTTTGAGAATTTTCGCATTGATTATTTCCTTTTTCGAATTATTAAGGAAATTGTTGAGTTTTGTGACTTCTTCCAGGCTGTTGCGCATAATAGCTAATCTGCCTTGTTTGATGAGTATGATTCTTTTGACTTGAGCACCAATTTCTCCTGTTGGGTCCTGTAATGATGGTACATATCTAACATCTTTTGCAAATATTAGGAGGGTGGATTCCTTCTTTTTAGTGTTGGTTTCTAGTTGAAGTAGTGATGCAGCATTTAAGATCTGGTTGGTTTTCATTTAAATTAGTTTCAATGGAAGCTTTTTATAGTTTCAATGGTAGATATTTCATACTCAAATGTGTTGTTTCAATGCAGCGTCAATAGATCTTAATCATAATGCATTTCTAATGGTGCCGCGTGTGAATTATTGAGGGAATCGTTATTGGTTGAAGGTTGTGTTCCTTGATTAGGTCATGGATATTTATGAAGAGGCAATAAAGGTAATACAATATGGTAAACATATGCATGTGAAAGAAATATTCAAATAGGAATATAAAACAAATGCAGATGCGATTAATATGAAAAGTAAAATATAACCAAAAACTTAATTCAATTAAGGGGACAGTACACCTTTAAAATTTTCAAAAATTCGATTTTTCAATTTTCTGATATTTTTATAGCTCAATCACTTCTGAGTAACTCGGTGCAATTGTTTTTATCATACGTTTATTAGTTCGCGAGATATTGAAAATAATGTAAACAACGAAGCAGCTGTTTTTCTTACATCTGCAAAGATCGTGGCAGTTGCCGTATTGTTTGTTTATAGTTTAAAGGGGCTCAGTTTCGATTTCGTGTGCTGAAAGCCAGCCACTGTTATTTTTAAATAAAAATATGCCAGCAGAAGAACATGAGATGAAACGTTACTTCTACTTTAATTTTGTTTTGATAAATCGTTATCGCTTGCTTATAACGTCGTAGTAGAAAGTGAGAGCTAAGTTTAAAAACTGTGATTTCGTTTGACGTTTGTTGCTTTGTTTATAATATTTTATCTTTATCTTTTATGTTATCTTTATCTTTATCGCGTGTATTTACTAATTATATTAATTAAATAATTCGTTTTAAATATTCTTTGCAAGTGCTTCATCAATTTCGTTATGAATTTGGATTGTGAAACTCCTAAACGTTCTTCTGGAAAGCGTCAAAAGAAGCGAAAGTTTCATGGTAATCGCTTTACAACACCAGACAAGCAAAACATTTCTGTGAGTGCTTCATCGAAAAAACTTAATTCTACTTGCTTTGAAAACGTAAGTGCTGATTCTAAATTTAAAGGATATAGAATTTTGGATATCGAAATTTTATTCAGTAATATTTCCAAGCATCTGTGTTGTAAGCAATGTGGATCAGATGTACAAGTGTGCGAAAACAACAACTATGGATTATCTTCAAAGTTTTTTCTGCTTTGCGATACTTGCGGTGAACTGACTTCTTTTTATTCTTCCTCTATGATGGGTAACAAGAAAAACATTCCAGAAATTAATGAAAGATTTATGTATGGAATGAGGTGTATTAGTCAAGGTCTTGCAGGTATGCGTACATTTTGTGGTGTAATGGACTTACCACCACCTATCCAAAAATCTGCATATTCTAGAAAATTAAGAAAAATGCTGTCTACAATTTCAAAAGTTGCTGAGATGTCTATGTCATATGCTGCAGAACAAGAAATTGAAGCAACTGGCTGCTCAGACCTCACCGTTAGTGGAGATGGGTCATGGAAAACGCGCAGCCATTCATCACGTGTGGGATTTGCCAGTGTTATTGGTGCAGAAACTGGCAAAATTTTAGACATTGAAGTACTATCATCATACTGCAAAGGTTGTGAAACTTGGAAAGGGCCAAAGTGTGGAGCACAGTATCTTTTATGGAAAACAAATCATGAACAAAAATGTATCAAAAATCACGAAGGATCTGCTGGTAAGATGGAAGTTGATGGAATATGTAAAATATTCAATCGTTCCATAGAAAAGCACGGTGTCCAATATGTCAACTACATTGGAGATGGTGACACAAAAACATTTTCTGAATTGCAGAAAAATCATAATTATGGAAGTGATATTGTGTTGAAAAAAATTGAATGTGTTGGTCACGTGCAAAAACGAATGGGTAATAGGTTGCGACAATTAAAAATCAGTATGAGAGGGAAACAATTGGCTGATCATAAGCCATTAAGTGGAAAAGGTCGTCTAACAGATAAAGTTATAGATCAAATTACAATGTACTATGGTAATGCTATTAGGAGCAACAAAGGATCATGCATGGACATGCGTAAAGCTGTATGGGCTATATTTTACCATAAACGCTCTACCGATGATGAACCTCTTCATGAATTTTGTCCACAAGGTGAGAATTCATGGTGTGCATTCCAAAGAGCTAAAGCTACTGGTTCTAAGGAAGAATTTCACCACAAGAACAGCATGCCAGCTGCAGTGATGGACTGTATAAAGCCTATATTTAAAGATCTTTCAGATCCCAAACTTTTGAAACGTTGCCTTGGGGCAAAAACACAAAACTCCAACGAATCTTTTAATTCCCTTGTGTGGAAACTATGCCCAAAAACAAGTGGGTCGAGTAAACTTATCGCACAGATTGCTGCATATGAAGCAATTATATCATTCAATGATGGGAAAGTAGGTCGACTTGAATGTATCAGAAGAATGGGCTTTCGTGTAGGACAGTATGCAATTGAATCCGCAAAAAAAACTGATAAAAGTCGGATTTTTGATGCAGAAATTAGTAGTTCAGCTATGAGTTTAGAAAGTCGCAGAGCAAAACGCATGGCAAACTCTGTAAAATTTGAAGCTCAGAAAGAAATAGAGGGCATTCAATATGAAGCTGGAAAATTTTAAAGCAGTTATATATTCTATCTCATAAATTTAAATATTCTATAATAGATGTGTTATATAGATGTCTATTATATAACTAAGATCTATCTTTAATTATTACTTAATTTTTCTTCATTTATTTAAGTGGATTTGCAAATTTTGAATTTCTTTTTAAGAATTTAGCTTTTTTCGAAGATACTTGTGGCACGTAAGTATACATAAGAAGTCATATTTTTGTCATTTTTTGATGTTTCATTCCAAAATTTATTAATATACTGGTAAGTAGTCATAGTTACATGTATAAAATGTATTTTTTCATGAAAGTTCAAAATAAATTACTTTTATTCATAAATTTATACTTTAATTGCATTTATCTCAAAACGCTGTTTTTACAACTTGCGCGCAGGATATTTCCAAAACTATTTAAGTAATTCTCTTGCAAATTTGTATACACATAACAACATTTATGATTACCCGTGTGTTCTATTGACATTGATATACATTATAAATTAAAAATTTTATGACCTTATTAAAAGCAAAAATTATGCAAAATTAATTTTATATATATATTTAAGAATAAAAATTTTAAAATAGTTTGTATAAACTAGAACAAAATTAGAAACTAAATCTTTTCTTTAATTTAGCATTAAATTTATTACTAAAAAATAAATATAAAATTAAATAACTTGCGCGCAGTGAAAAGTTGAATTTTCGAAAAATGAAAACATCATTTTATTTGAAATAAATTTTAAGTATCTAAATATTAAATTTTCGTAATTAATTTTTTATTTTATTATAACTAATGAATCTACATACTCTGAAAGTTTTATGCATATAACTGGAATAGTATTCTTTTAAAAAAATGAGAAACATTGGTCAAATTTTGAACATTTTAGGGTTGTTAAAGGTGTACTGTCCCCAATGCTATTAATATAGTTAATACAACTAATCTTGATGGTAGATATTATTACTAAGAGAGACCACTCAAGTATTTGGCAGGAAGTTTAAAAAAAAGTACAAAATAACGTTACATTCAAGTTATCCAAAGAAACATTGAAAATAGTTATGAATAATAGTCCAGTGCTGTGCAATGATGTTTGAACTAACTTCGGATAACTCATGAATAGGTGATAAAGAAACTGCTGTCTTGAAAAAATTAATAACCTTGAGCAAAAACAGGTTTTTGTTATCGCGAGTAGAACCGCAACGAAGAATCCTGTGATGCTTGATACCAAACAGAAAATACAGAAGATGATGATGGAGTTCATTAAGCTCTTCACTTCTAGCGGATTATATATTACACAGGCTCAGTTTCACCCCATGGGCCCATCGTATCATACATGAAGCGCTGAAACGGAGCATTTTATTTCAGATTTTAAATGTGGATAAATTATGTTAGAATATTGCGAAAACTTTTATTAAATAGAATCTTTAGAGTGCTAGAATACTTATAGTGAGTATTATTTATCATTTTATTCTATGAAAGTAAAACGCGCGACGCTAACGACGCACGTTCATAATTTAGAAACATTTCACACAATGCAAGCAGTTCCAAATTCCTGCCGGGAGATATGACAATAGGACATTAAAAGCATTAACATTTAAAATCTCAAGTTTTTACTTCTTCATGATAAATAATTATTACTAATTTACTAATGCTGCGCTTTAACTTATTCGGAATTTTTAGTTTAATTTTAAGTATCAAGATTTTCTGTTTATATTAGAAGAAATAACATTTAAGTAAAATTTACAAACCCAAACATTGAGATAAAAACTATTTTATAGGAATTATTTTCGCATATTAAGCTTGATTACAAAATGCGTTCAGGCACACAGGGAAGTTCAGCGCTCCAAGGCCACTGGCACCCGGGGTAAAATTGTTCGCTCGACGCCGAGAGTGACGAGGTAAAGATCCAAATATAATACACATAAAGGAGGGTTACGGGTCACAAGTAAAATAATGATATAAAGGCAACCAGAACAAAGCCTACCTTCCTGTTCATAAGCTTAGATGTTATTTCCACGAAAATTAAGTTGATGGCACAAAAGACATATAAAAAATGGACAAGAAATTACACTACTTAAAATAATTTCAGAAAAATTAACGTAATAGTCACTCACATTCACTTGAACACATTTTCGAGAAAGCACATTTCGAAGTATTCAATATATTAAGTATTCAATATATAAAGCATTCAGTGTGAATAACTGAGGTTGTGGGTCGAAAACTTTCGCTTCGATGGCAAGTTTAAAAATTGTTTTTATGTCACTTCACTAAACGTTCGGCAGTTTCGCCTTTCGCTGGGTTGAATCATACGGCAATCACAAATTTTGCATTATTTCGTACAACTTTCCGAGCACTTTACGGAGACTTCCAAATCAGTGCGATACGATGACTTCTGCAGGCGATGAATGAATGGAAAGTAGAAGCACATGAAAATTTGCAACCTTCGTCAACAAATGACGAAGAGCATTGTTTGAGTTGTCGAAATGCCCGCGATGAAAACCAACGGTTAAAGAACATTGTAGGAAATCGCAATCTATACACTCAACCGCCTGGACTTGCAGCGCGTGAAACCAAAGCCTTTATTGTAACGCTGACCGCTCTGCTCTCGCATGCAGATGCGTTGGTCATTCTCACAAAGGCGAGACGCATCAGTAACGTTTACCCTCTGCTATTCAACGTAGCTTCACGCTGCTCTGTCGCAGCATCATTGTAATCTGTTGTGACATTGCCGTAGGAGTAATTGTCAGGGTAAGAGTAATCACCGTAACTATCTATGTTCTTGGTAATCCAACAGCATGTAGCAGTCTACTAATGGTACTAGCATTCACAGGATGCTTCAAGTAATGTCTTACCAGCTGAAAGACTGTAATCATGGCAGATGGCCTGGTTTAGACATGATGGACATTTTTTTGGTTTTCCCTCATAGCTGTATGTAGAGGTCTTCCTGAACTTCCTAAAAATTACGGATATCGGTAAATCCTTTTACAGCGTAACAGGCATGGCGATAATCCTCGCCTTTGTTTACGCGGCTACGTGTAATGATTGAATCATTCGCATATTTGAGAGTAACAGATCTAAATGCTTTTCCAAATGGAAATATTCTGAGAACTCACTATACTCGAGTGAGCATGAAATATCAATACTTTGATGTAAGGTGACTTGTGGTTAAGTTACGCGAACTTTAACTTGTGGTTAAGAACTTTCTCGAGTTTTGACACTGTGTTACTTGTTATGTAATAACAAGTTAGCTGTTGATATTTTTGTTTCAGATGTATGGTATGAGATAAACGAATGTTATGTGGCTTTGCTGAGTTATACCAGGCTTCCTATTATTTACTGCAGATTTGGGAAAGCAGCTGTCATTTTAAATAAGTACGAGTTCCTGGAAGTCTTAGTGGAGTCACTTCTATGGTGTCATCTGCATCCTTTTATACGGCAAAAGCCTTTTAATTTTTAATTGTTTCAGCATGAGTTTCGGCCTGGTAGAGCTCGTTATATCAGCAGTGCATGTCGCAACAGAAGGCTTTCATCAGGGCCGCCGTAACAGAATCTGGACAAAGCAGTATACAAGGCTGCTACGACAACCACCTCCAGAAATGAAACGTTAATCGCACATAACACTATTAAGTATACATTTTTTATTTTGCTGCCATTTACCAAAGACACAAGCTGATGTTAAAACATAAAACCAGATTAGATAACATGGTAGACATTCCTGCGAAAATTTTTGTCATAGCATTTGCGGCAATTCGTTTTAAGAAACTGCTTTATTATTGATTTGAAATCAATAGTCTTTAGGTTGTTATTTTCCGTGCACATGAGTGAAAGCCTTTGCACACACTGCTGCCCCATTGTGTTAAGAAGTCCATCTTTTACAAGTTTCAGTTTTGAAAATGTAAGTGCTTCTGCACAGTTATTTATCATCACACACCTAAGCCCTCCGAATGCAGTTTCAACATTCATGAAAACATATCTTAAGTTGTAGTAGAGTAACTTTAATGTTGTTAGAAATTTTGTACATATATAAATAATTTTAGTGTAATTGTAGTCTTTTTTTTCCATAATGTAATATGAAATACTTTAAAGAAACAACTATCATCCTGAAAAGTGAGAATACAGGGGCAAGTCCATTTAACTTTGTGTAAAAGGCTATGTCGCTAAAATGGAAAAATATGGATGGCGATGGTTTTGGCTACTAACTTTTGTCTCCAAATTTGGAGAGAAACCGCCAAAAGTCACCAGACTTGATGACCATCTGGTAACATTTTGGTTCTCTTCCTGCATGACTGTGATGGGTCATTGAATAAATGTAATTGATCCAATTATACAGCTGTAATGGCACCCGGCTCTTAGATGTAACTAGAGATTTTTCGGTGCCCGGGTGAAAACTTGACAGGAGAGAGCCTCTGATCTCAGTACTTTTTAGTTCAGAGCTGAATTCGGAGTATTCAACTACCCGTGTTATCTTCGTTCTTTAGATGCCCTTTGCTTTGCGTTGTGTTTAACGTTCTTAAAAGTTTGAAGTGTAAACTACTGATTGTACTCCGTGATACTGTGAAGAGCTGTACGAGTATTTTTGCTGAAAGTTCCAGAACTAGGAAGTGTTTCTTTGGGAAAAATAAATTTTATCAAGCTATCATTGGTTCTGTGTGCATTCAATCTATTACAAACGCGTTCGCACGCAACAATATTACGGTCGATGTCATTTCTTCGTTAACAGCCGTAGTATGTGTTGGCGTTGGGAAAGTAACTTCTGCATCAAAAATATAGATTCAAAACTAGGCAAAGTTTCTAATCAAAATAGTGCAGTAATTGCATAGGTCTGACACTGCGATTACCGAGAAGATTCTCAAATTTATAGAAAGTGTTTCAATCTAAGAGAGAGAGATATAATTTCGGTTTTCTTTTACATAGAATTAATTTTAATGTAAAATATATTTTATTAAAAGCAAGACATACACAAACTGGCATGGGACACCTATGCTCTTGGGGCAGTCGCCCAAATACTCAGTGTACCGATGCGTTAGCAAGACAGTGTTTCGCTATGGACAGGGCTTCTGCATGAAAAATGCTACTTTGCGAGAAGATGTGGTCTTTCTATTGATGCTTGATCCCACCGTATTACATAACAACGTAAGCGTTCCCTACTCCATGTTTACAGTTTTAGAGCATGATGGACGTGGCGCTAAACCGATTAAACGCAATGGTAGAAGAATGGTGCCCACGTCCCCCGTCACTCACTCCACATTTACACTTGAAACATCAGTGTAAATTACTTGCGAACTGGTGCACGTGGTGCATTGTTTTGCGGGAAGGAATGCACTTTATGCACTGGATGAATATGTAATGGAAAGCCTTGCTATTCGTATTCTCGTCGGAAATGGTATTTGTCGTTAAATGCCACTGCATCTGCAACTGGAGGATAGTTTATAATGCGCCCTTTAGCTCTATAAATTCTGATCTTGCCAAGTTATTTGCTTCGTTTTTCATTTAGTACGAACAGCCCATGTAATAGAAATTGAAAATAGACGTTAAATGCTTCACAGATACCTTATTTTGCGTCCTTGCAGACTACACTGTTTAATAAGTTATGGATTTTTCTTTTAGTATACTGTATGCTATTTTTCCGATTTAGTGACTGATATCCCACTTTGCACCTTGCATGTCTTCAGAGCCAATGCTAAGTATTTTGCTACCTTGCAGTCTCTGTCTGTACAAATTTTAATGCCTGGTGTCTCCATTAAACACTGCATATTTTGACGTCCTTGAATTTTACTGTCCGTTAATCCTCAAAATTCTCAAAATTTTGCCACCTCTAATTTGTGATACCTGTACAGTCGCACCTTTTCTCAGCCATCGATCTTGCATTTGTCTTACTTTTTGGAGAATCTGCGGCGTTCTGGATTTAACTTATTTTATGTACAGAATCTAATTAGGTCTTGGATCCCAAGTGTTTAGGTACTTAAGGTTTTTGACATATTTAATAAGTTTTCCATTCTTTTTCTAATCTTGATTTGCTGGTTATTGCTTCTTTTTGAGAAGATTAATTAGAGCAGATGACTTTGCTTCGAAAATCGTAAATCCGGGATCTGTATAGATGTTTTAAAAGATTTTGTTTGTTTCTTTGATCTTTTGCTTTAACTCATTTCTTCATTTCACTGAAAATACGATCGCTAGAGACTTAAAATGTTTCCAAGGTACGTCTCGTTTCCGCTCTGCGCACAGAGAAACGTTAACATTTTGCAAAGCTTGTAAATAATCTCAGTGAAGTTCGGCATCTTCCTCTGTTTTCCTTGCACAGCAAAACTGAAAACCAATTTTGAGAACTCCTGAAAATTGACAGCAATTAATGAAAATTAACGGAAAAAACATACTAAATCTTGCAACAAAACAGCATTTGAAATGGTGCTAATGATATGAATGAGGAACTGAAGCTACGCGCAAAAATTTGTTGAAAGACGCATACAAGAATAAATAATAATACGCGTATTTATGTAACAGTGCTTTGTGGAAGAAGTGGCAAATGACAGATCGAAGTTTTGCTGTATTTTAAAATTCACAGTCAAAATTTCTTTCCTTTAATATAGAAATCACGTTAGGATTGCTTTCCTAATGTTACTGGGAAATTTCCCGAAGCTATGAATATTAATGCATAATATAAAAAGGTACCCATTTCAAATCTGTCATCAGAGTTTTGAAACAAGTAACATGCACAACCGGATATCTTTAGGAGATATTTCTGGCTGATCAAAGTCCTGGTGGTTGACAATAGCATATGCCAGCAAACTGACGCCAGAAAAATTTAAGATACAAGGGAGAAAAGTGGTACTGCAGTTAGAACAAAATTGTCTTTCATAATATCTTTTAAAGCTGTACATCAAAACAGTTCAAAATTGTTTATTTTTTTATCGATTTTAGCAGTTGCTGAAACATATCTGTTTATTATTTCATACAGATGGTACATCAAGAATTAGGTGGCCGTCCTCTGGACTTCCAAGCTCTGATGAAACACGGTACAGAATCAGGGTGGAAAGGTCGGCTAGAAGCCGTATTAGTTTTAAAGAAAAAAGCCCAAGAATTAAAAGAGCACCTTAAAGCTCTAGAAAAAGAATCGTCTCCATCTGAAGAAACATCTCATCAGGAATTTGTTAAAGAAAATATACCCAAAGAACGGAAAATGTTCTGGAGACTGGAACTGGAGCGCAGAATGGCAAGAGAGGTATGTGTAACATTTTTTTTTAATTTCTTATCTTGGCTCTTTTTTATCTCATTTCACAAGAATGTAATATTTTAAAATTTAATTAATATTTCAAACATTAATTTGATATTTCCCTGTTAAAACAGCGACCGTAAATAAGCCTTTGGCGGCAAAGTTTTGTGTGTTGATCAAGTTTACCAATTCTAGTTACTAAGCACGATAGTTATTTTAACAAGGGAGAGCCTATTACTTTCACATCTGAACACAAAGTACTCGGTATTTTCAGATTATCCGCACTCTCAAGAAATATTACTCATTTCTTGGCGACTGACTTGAATTGTCGAAAAATGTTTGTTTAGATATCCTTACTGATCGCAGATAGCAGGTTTCTCAACCCAGAAGGGTGGATTACTTCTTAGGACGTAATTTCAGAGTTTTAGGGAGGATGGGGTCAGCCTTTTATTTAGATGTATTCATATAAAATTATAAATTTTAATTCAGTTTATAAACATAAAAACTGCTTTTATTCAAGTTTTTATATTACCAAGATTTTCTATTCTTTCTGTTTTTTAATTTATAAAGCAGGTGAGAAAATAACCTAAATCTAAACAAATGTATATATGTATTTTCAAGTTTTAGAAAGGCGAGGGTAAATTCTTCTAGCAATGGTGAAAGAGGTGCATGAGGTAAAAAGGGTTCAGAACAACTAATATATATTATTCTAATCAATAATACAGGGTGCTTATAAAGTCCCGGACCCATTTTGATGTTTAATAACTCATAAAATAATAAAGATAAGATTAAAATTAATAATGTAAATGGTTAGATTGACTCAAAAAGTTTCATGACCCTTGTCAATGAACTTCCACGTGTGCCCCCTTCGTCGCACGGAGAATATCAAGTCGATATTCAATTTCACGCCAGGTACCGGCAAGCATGTCGGCATCCACAGAGGCTATTGCGGTTGTAATTCTGGCTTTTAGGTCATCAATGTTCGACTCTCTCCTCCTGTAAACGTTGTCCTTTACAAATCCCCAAAGGAAAAAGTTCAGCAGTGTTATATCAGGTGATCTGAGTGGCCAAGGAATTAGATCTCCTAGCTCAATCCATCTTCCTGTAAAATGGTCATTCAAAGAACTACGAACGATGGTACCCCAATGAGGTAGAGCACCATCTTGTTGCAAGATGGGGACATGTGGCTGAAGTTCTTCTAGTTGTGGAAATACGAAGTTTTCCAACATGTCTAAGTATACGACTGATGAGACCATCTTTTCTGTAAAAAAGAAAGGCCCAATGACTCAGTCGTGCATTAGTCCACACCACACATTAACCTTTGGGGAATTCCTTTGTGCCTCACTGTATTCATGGGGGTTTTCAGATCCCCACATTATGGCGCATATGGGGCAAAAGAGAAAAATGCAATTAGTAAGCAGACGATATTTAGAAAAGTACAGATATTTAGACTGGAAAATGAAATTATCTGAAATTAACCACACGCGCAAGCGATATTTACAAAGTAAAGATATTCAAACCTGAAAAGGAAAATATGTAAGTTATTCCATTAATAAATACCATAAGTTTGTTTATATCTGCATTATTTTATGAGTTATTAAACATCAAAATGGTCCGGGACCCTGTATAATTCTTATTAATCACAATAATAATAATAATTAATTATTAACAATAATTAAACACTTATAATTCTTATTAATAACAATAAAAAGAAATGGTTTATATGAAACGAAAAACAAACAAGAAAACAAATCTATATGTCCAATAATTACATTTTTACAGTGGTCAATGGTTAAATAAAACTTGTGTAAATCAACAGGTACTTAAATAAGTGTGTGATACGCACCTGAGTGGGCCGGCTATTTATTATACTAGTGTACGAATATTTATTATACTAGTACTACTAAACATTTGGCAGAAATGCGATTCTATTGAACATTGAAACTGAGGTGAAACAATGAGAAAATACTAATAAATCTTTAATAAATTTTAAAATTCTAAAATTATGAAACAGCGTTAAAAAATTCAAATGGGTATTGAAACCTGAAAATATTATTAGTCTGTTACAGAAATTATAAATACATATTCAGAATATTTAAAAATTGAAGGACAATTTAGAGCAGAATTTTTGTTAAACGTACTCTCCAGAACGAGATTCCCAAAGTTTCTCGTAAGAGTTGGGTAAATTTTAAATGATATCAGGTGAAATAAGTAGCCATGAATGCATGGATGGTGGAACGAGATGGAGAATGGTCGGTAACTTGGAGTCAGGCCAATCACAAGCATTGATGGCTATAAAGCTCAGTGTTGTCTGAAATTTGTGATCCGGATCCATATAAAGACACCTGGGTAAAGTCGACTAAGATCCACAACAATCACCTAGATCCACACGAATGAGGATTGCTATTTCGCACATTCAGTGCGGCGACATAGGACTGCTACAACTTCACAGGTCTCATGAGAGCTGTATACCACTGGAATCTGAATTTCACGGTCTACAATTGTTACCGTCGAGTTGCCCGAAGGCTTCACGAGATAGAGCTGTATGCAAGAAGGTCCACTGCTTGAGTCCCGCCAACTGCAGCACACAAGAAAGCGCGTTTAGCATGGTGCAGACAACATGCGCTTTGGAACAGACATCAGTGGAGCAGCGCGCTTTTCACAAATGAATCGCAATGCAGGTCGAAAAATAATTTTCGTCTGGATACAACCTGGAGTAGGATACCATCCTTCTCTTATCAGGAAAAAGGATCATTATTAAATAAACGAGCAAGGGAAGGAAGACTGGAAGACGTTCGAGTATTAACTGCTCAAACCCGTTCGTCTGAAACAGACGATCAAAGGGTAGCAAGACTAGAAAACGTTTAAGTAAGCAGTGCTGGATTCAGACGAACACTGCGCGCTGATTTAAATTTTGGTGTATTTCCCAGTCTTCATCCAAATGTGGTCGTTGAAAAGATGGATAAATTATGCATGTATTACAGAGCTCTCATTTAAGAATGAAGCTACAGGAATGTGCTGGGAGAGTGGAAAAGGGAAACTGCCATAATTAAAGCCCCGTTCCACCAACGCGGTCACGCGTTCGGGCGTAAAGCGTTGACCAATCAGAAGCGAGCTCAGAGGCGGCATTTTCCGGACGAACGGAGAACGCGTGAGTTGACTTAACTTCAACTTTTCGACGCTTCACGCGTGAGTTTCAAGCATCTCCTTTCAAACGTCCAGTTTATACCACGGTTTTTAAATGTTTGCACTTCCAAAAATTCTTCGTGATGAAAAAAAAAGTCAAATGGACTAATCTTAATAAAAATTTCAGATAATAATAAAAAACTGCATACGCTAATAGAATAAATAGCTTTATAAATTATCTAAAGGCAAATTCTCAAGTTTATTAGAAATAATATTCCTTAATATTTAACCATAAATTATATATGGTTGATAATTTTTACAGAATAATCTAATGCAATAGACTATTGCGAAAAAATAGTGATGGATTTCGAAATTTCAGATTTTTAATTTTTCTTAAAATATATTTACATCACATTAAGGTTGCTTTTGCTTAGTGGATAAAACGTTGGCTTCTTGAGCTAAAGATTTTGGATTGAAGTGTCACCAGGAGTGGTGTTGTAATGGAGTTGGTATTTAAAAAAATATATTTACAGAAAATATTACCGCTAGTTTCAGAGTAGCCCAGTTGCTTCTTCAGTTTCTGAAGGTGAAGTGTGAAAACTATACTTACTCGCAAGATACCTTAGCGCGGAGGTAACATGCTCAAGTAGAAAATTCAGCGTGACTTGTACTGCGGGTTCGGGCCTTGTTTTTTCCTACCTTTGATGGTACAAATACACAATTTTTTTTAATATCTACCGCGACTTTTTTTTTGGGGGGGGGAAGGGACATAAGAAGCTTATATTTATTTTTTACTTCATTTCATTCATTATTCATATAAACTTAATTTTCGCTCGACATTGTATGCATTATTCTTCTTTTGACAACGAGCATTTGGTATAATTGATAAGATGATCTGACTACTACGATCTGATTCTATTCCGGCTGATACGAGACTAGCAAAAGCGATACTGGTATTAGTATGAAGTTGCTGCTTCAATTTAATTAGAAAATTATTACTGTTACACTTAAGTAAAAAAGTTACAGTATTACTGTTAAGTTAAAGTATTACTGTTACATTTAAGGTAAAAAATATGTACATAAGGCAGAAACTAAAACATTTTTTTAAAATTTGTTTATTAAGTTAAAAATAACTGCTTTTTTTAAGTGTGATATTTAAATTAGTAATGCTGTAAATCCTAGATATATTTAAATAAAATATACTTTTTCTTGCATTATTTAAACCATTTAAGGAATCATTTAAGGGAAGTTCATATATCATGCAAAAACATTTATGGTCTTCTATCCCATGAAAATTTTGCTCTCCAAATACAATTATGAAATTAGGATTTTTTTAATTATCATTCAACAAATTTCATAAATAAATAAAATTAGATATATACAACGATCCTTTTTAGGGATATCCTATTCCTGTCTTCCAAACGATTCTTTTCTGCGGTATTCTGACAAAAATGAGTGTTCTGCTTTTGAATAAATGAGGCTAGAAATTCATCGAATTGACGCGAAAGTAATTAAAAGAAATTTTGTTTCTTTCAAGCGCATTTCTTCAATTAAATTATTTCCATCTCCTTGCTGCAGTCATCTCTCACATATTAATATAAACCGCTGCATTCTGCTTCTCTTACACAAAGTAAAATAAGTTTTAATTAATTAATCCATTAATCCAGAAATTAAATCCATTTTAATTAAAAAATGTAATCGTAAAAAGTCAAAATACCACACAAAAATTTCCCGTTGTTCCGATATAAAGACCCATCTAGTACGAGCACATGACAACTTTTAACGCGAAAGTTGCCGCGCTGGTGTGAACTGACGTACGCGGTAAGCGTTTTTTTCCGCGTTGCCGCTTTGCGCCCCAACGGACTAGTGTGAACGCAGCTTAAATTCAGCATCCGAACCATTATTAACCTTGGTGTCAGGTGAAACAAACTATTCGAGACATGCAAATTATGCGAAAAGAAAAAAATTCATAGCAGAATTAAAACACAAAGGCTGTCTTTCCTGGAAGTAGCATTGCAACGTATGTCGACTAACAGCTATTTTATAACAAATATATGACATTTTATCAGATTTATATCTTGACGTGTTAAAAATATTTTCGCGAACAAATAAGCAATGAAACTAGTGTCGTGAAAAGTACGTGATATTTATTTGGCACGATATTCTTGTGAATTTTAGTTGAAGCTTTTAAAATCTAAAAACAATCTACATATATGTGAACAAAATAAATAACTTTAAACAAAGTAACATTCATCTAAAGAGGTGGTGGAGGTTGACAGGCGTTATGGCCTCCACCACTGTGATAAATCCGTAATGATTGTGAAACATATGCACACCATAATGAATGTAAAAATATGCAGGAGTTGATAAACCTCACACACCTCTATATGTTTGAGAAAGGGTCTTTGACTGCTATGAGGTATATAAAGGAGATCTTATACTTTCAGTTCTTGTTCGACTTTTTAAGGGTACAGTTTGCCCTAGATACTTATTAATGGACTACTACGCTAGTCCACGTAGGGCTAAGCTAGTCAACGATTACCTATAAAGGGAGGATATTCGCCGCATGAATTGGCCAACATCTCTGTGTAGGGTCTTGGGAGAGCAATTTCATCTCGCCATTCGCCTCTGAGAATCATCCAGGAGTTGAAAACTACGTGATTGCAAGAGTGGGATTGACTGCCAAAGGGACACCTCAATTGCCCCTACTGTCCACTATGGACCATCCTCTATATTAGACTCATTTTCATTTCGATATCACAACGTGGATTTTGGACATCCCTGCACTATGAGGTTTATTGATAATAATGTTTACATAAAATGACTTTTGACTAGTATATCTCTTTCTGTATTATAAATGTATATTCATATCAAATTTCATTTAAATCTGTCCCTTAGTTTTTCAGAAATTCGACCTAATGTGCAAGTTCTCTTAATTTTGTTCACTAGTGTATAATGCCATATTGTTTGTTTATATGCTTATTGAGATGAAACAGAACAGTTATGCTTGAAGTGCTTAGCGCCATTTTCAATATGTAAATATAATTTGCACCTCAAAGGGTCCATTATTTTGATTTTATAACTGCTCAGTATAGAAAATATAATAAGTTAAATTTAATGAATGGGTTGCGATTGAAGGTTCTTTAAATTTACATATCTGAATTAAATTTTAACGACCCATAGTTTAAGAAATCCTGGCTCAAAGTATATTCACTTTCGATCAACTCAGATGAGTTTGTTTCAGTGAACACAGAAGTGGCAGTTAATTCATATTGTAACCTACAAAGTGCTTTTCTGAAGTTTACCCATACTGTTGAATTCATTGACTTTAATCGCCTGTTGCAGGCAGATTTGTCCACATAATAACTAGCATGAATGAATGAAGCGAAAGAGGAGAATTCTGGAATTTCTGGAGGTCATAGAAAATTGAAACTGATATCAAACAGTTCATCTTATTCGCATAGTGAGATTATTCGCTTGGTTAGGTTTGGTTTATTCAACTATGGAAAGCACTCGAGGGCTATCGCCTAAGGGGAAGTGCTTTTGTGGAGGACTTTCTAAAGGAAACTGGCTCGTATAAGCGTTACACATGGGGAAAACCAGGAAAACGGCCATGTGGGCAGCCCGTTCGCCGTGATTCGAACCCCGGAGCGAACTACCTATGTTCAGCGACTTTATCTCGAGGTACTACATCCCGGTACTACAATTTCTCGAATTCAAAAGCTTGTAGCGATTTAAATTTGCTTCAGATAACATGAATTTCTAGGGTTGATTTGGAAAACCCGTACACGTTCCTTGAATGTGTCAATAAGCCTTCCGTTTACCCTAATGCCAAAGAAAAATAAATATGTCAGTTTCACCTTTTTTTACACTGAACTGTTGCTCCGCTTTCCATGAACTATTTTTTACTTAATATATATTTTATGACCTAAAATGTAAATTATTTTTTTTAAATTCGTAGATTTTTGCTACCTATTCAACTATCTCAAAAGCTCAAAAATCTTGCTGCTTCCAGAGTTAGACAGAAGGCTACAAGGGAAATTACACCACTAAGTTCCGTTGTTCAGCCAAGAGTAATTAACCCACCTAAACATGAGAGGAGTAATTTAAAACTGAAAATTCTTTAGCCTTCACATAATGAGATTCCGCTTTGTAGAGACGTTAGGTTCTTTCGAAAGCAGGAGAGATGAAAAATGAGCAATGCCCTCGACGTGACTCGAATCACGGACCTCTCGAATACGCATCGAGTGTGCTGACCACTGCACCACGAAGGCATGCCAAGAAGGCGGGAGAAATACATTATAAGTTAAAATAATAGGCTGATAAAGTGTCATTACCATCTTATCACCAGTTGGAGAGAGACAAGCCAAATGATCTTACCACAGACATGAAGAACAGCGCAGAAACTCTGCTCTGTATATAATGCATCTACAAAGTTTCAGAGTTAATTTCGTATAAAATCAAAAGCTGAAATAAAAATCTCTACTTCCTGGCCTTTATTATAGAATTCTTGTAAGTCTTGGTACATTCATACAATTACATGGTACTTTCGCAAAATTTACCTTTTGGATTATTATTTAGATTCCTGGCTACAATTTTGATAAGCTCTTCAATGCTATTAAAGTAATGACCTTTAAAGGGCGTCTTGAGGAACAGAAGTTAGTCTGTTACATGTCAAATCTAGTGGCAAAGAAGAGTAGTTGATGATTTTGATCCTTTGCCCGGAACTCCTTGACGAGAATTAATTGTGTAATTGCGCATTGTTGTGCAGCAGAAATAGATATTCATTAGGTTTTCAGGCGTTATTAAGTCTACCTATTATGTCTTTATAAAATACGGAGTTCATCACCTCTTCCCCAGGAAAACATTCAGGGTGAATTTTTCCTTTTCTATCAAAAAAGTTCGCAAACAAAAGCTTTACTTGAGATTTCTCAAACCGATCATGGTAAACTTTCTCCAGCCCAATAGTTTATTTGAAAATTAAACTTCATATCTACCATTTCGATCATATCATGACATGTATAAGTTTTATCTTCTGTTTGTTCTGAAGAGAATAAGTGAAAGATAAAAGGAGAATAAAATTTTCTCTTTACAAAATGTTTTACGACAATTTTCTGAGCAGCGCCTTTACTAATATTAAACCCATTCGCTATAATTTAAAGAAACAAGTGGCAATGTTTTAGCAATAACTGTCATAGTTTTTTGATGCTCTCACTTGTTCGAGATTCGAAAGGGTATCGACTCTGGCTTCAACATCAAAGTCTTCCTTCTGGTAAGGAAGTCATCCTTACCAATCAAAAACATTGGATCGTATTAACGCTTCATCCTCGTAAGCTTTATAAAGCATTTTACGCAAATCCCTCCGCTACTGCTTTACATCTTTACAGCAAACGGTGTTGCTATTCTTAGCTCGGCTTCCGAATCCATGACAGCAGATGTTCGCTGTATCAAAACAAATGATTAATTGTTTAGGAAAATCTGGTCCTAAGCAGACGACATTTTAGGAAAAGCAAACTGAAAAGTCACAGTAATAAAACTTATCAATTATCATTTTGCGGGTTTGCTGGAATTTGTCATAAAAGTAAGTTCTGAAACTTTTCAGATATATTGCGCATTTATTTTGTTTTTCCCACATAACTGCGCAATTGCGAAACTGGAAATTCTACCACGAAAGCATAAATCTCCTTAGGCAAACAACTCGCTTGTACTTTGCTATATTCAAATAATATAAGCTAATCTAATTTAGAAAGTTGGGATCGAGCACTAGAAATAATAGAATAGAATTAAAATGGGTTAGGAGCAAACTCTATAAATATTTCGCAGCCATAATGATTTTTTCTTTTTAAAGTACTTTCTCTAGTTCTAATGCTATTCATACTGGTAAAACATCATTTTTATTGATCCACAAAGTGTATTCGCTTTTCAAGATGTATGCTTTTTTAGTCCAAAGGGGCTTTGTCCCTGAAGGACTATTGTTTTCGTTTTGCGATTTTGAGGCGGAAACATTAAAAGTCTGAATCGCTTTTCAAACTGTTGCCACAAAATATTGCAACCTTGTATTATATTTAAAGAATTTCTCGCATTGTGATAAAACGACTGTACCTAGAGCCATCGAATTTTGAATGACTTAATCCTACTGCGAATATGGGCATCTGGAAGCCTAAATTTGGAATTTGTTTTATTATCGATTTCATATTTTGTTAAGCTTTAACGAATTCTTGATTAACAAACTCAAGAATCTCAAAGCGAGCAATGGCAACGTTGTACGGAAAAAAACATTTTTATCTCCAGCGCGTGAGACTGTGTATAGGATTAAAATTATTTTGCAATATTGTTCTTTAACTGAATTTTATGGTTTAAGTGCGAAGAATGTGATACTGAATAAATAAAGGTAACACACAAAGTGTTAGAAAAACGCCCTTTTGGACGTGATTTAAAATCTGAAACCTTTCAGATTTTCTTTTATAAAATTTCTAATGATCCAGAAAGATTTGCAGTTAATTTTAAATAGCGTATACATCTTCGAACTTCGATATTTTGTGCACCTTAAATCTTTTAAATTTTCATGATATCAAATTTGGACTTTAGTTACCTTTTATACTAGAGTTAGAAAGTAATTTACTATAACGAAATGTGCTCAAGCCTTTCACGTATTCTTATGTGCCTTTAGAATGCTGAGAAGAGCATGATTCCTATCGCTGAGGAATGCAACCAGCTGAGAAAGAATTTGGACGCTGAAAAATCTCGTTTTCGTGAATTAAACGAAGAAGTCAAACTGCTCCGAGCTCAGCTGCAGAGTCAAGTGGAGAAAAATGAAGAGGATTTTGGAATTGTTGACTCATTTCATGTCAGTATAATTATTAACCACGTTTTTAATTTATAACTATTATTATTTTTTATGTTATATAACTTAATAATTCAATTAACAAAAGAGAACGGACTGAATTAGAGTAGGATTGTCCAATATTTTTGTTTGAAGAGCCACTTAAAAATATTGACACAAGTCTTGGAAATTTCAAAATCAGATATAAACTTTCATCTTATCTTATTTTTCAGAATAAATGTAATAAAACTATAAATATTAGAAGGAGACTGTAAAATAGACATTATGAATACGTACACTAATGCACAATAATTTTTTTTTTCTCAATAGTTTATTTCCTATCATCTGGTCCAGTTATGAGTTGATGTGATCTAGCATTTTCTTTTTGTTTCACGAGTATAGAAAATGTTTACCCGTATACTTGACGAACCAATATGCTAATTGCTGGCTAAGTACTAACCCTTTTTAGATAATTTCTGATTTTTCGTTTGTAATTTTTACATGCCGCTGATTGCAGCAACATATCAAATGCCGATGGCATATTTTGAAACGTTTTGATAAGAATCCGAGAGAGTATATTTTTTCCTTAAACTGATAACAATTGATGCTGTATGACAGTTGTTTCAGTCACGATCAAATTGGAATCGAGACTCCATTTCTAAGGCGAAAATAATCAAAGTATGCCCTCGAACATACAGCGGGAAACAAGCAGTTTAGAAGTATGAGCCACTGGAGATCGATAAAAAAGAATGTGAAGGCTATGCTCTTGTCATCGAGCATCCTGTGATGTATTCTGTCATCTCCTAAACATGTGTGTTCTTTATCCACGGTTGAAGACGCAGTTCACTGGATCCTCAGTACTTCTCACATTTTGTCACTAATGTTCAATGCACTATAATTCGAAAAGTATGTGTTTCTCACTATATACGAGTATTCACGGCCATTTTCTGCTTCTCTTCGGCCATAAAATGTATTGCCGGTATTTGAAGACCTTTATTCTAAAATTCCTATATATCAGGAAAACCGGTTCCAAATAAGAAATCTGAAATAGGACTTCATTTTATTTATATATGCTCTGAAATCCGAAAATCATTTGGAAAATTCATTATTAAATTTTACAAAAGTTTAGAGCACTTTTATTGTTCAATATTAATTATGACTTATTAATAGGATAATAAAATGAAGCAACTTCTTTAAAAAAGAAAGAAAGAACGAAAAAAATCTTAAGTATAAATTTAAGCATAAACGTTTGGATATGCTCATATGGTTTATCAACACTGATCCTTTCTCATGATTTCACATTTAAATATGTTGAATGCTTAAATGATACAAGAAATGACATTTCCTTCTGCAATTTACGCGATTCATAAAGGCTGCATCTTTCGAAGACGATCTTTATTTTTAGAAATTGTCTAAAATTTGCTGTTGAGCTAGAGACTACAGTTAAAATAAATTTGCGTCACTATAAAATGATCCTAGTTCTTTAAGTAAAATCAAAGCATATTGTACCGTCTGTGATTAGACAGCGCAAAACTGATTATGGCAAAAATACTTTTCCATTGAATGTTGTGAATGTAACGCTTTTCACTCAGTTCTCTTGATGCAGTGGTGCACTAAGATGTGATGACATTATTAAGCATTACACATGCAAGTTTATAATACTTAACAAATTGCAGATACTGTTGAAGATTTTGTCTGCTGAAATTTAGTAACTTTTTCTCCTAAGAAAACTGATATTTACTTTAGGACACATTTTAAGTCACTAAATGTACTTTTCGTGGTACTTTTAGTGGGAGCAAATTAGATAATTCTCTCAACAAACGTTAGCATTTCGTCGATTGTTTTGATTACAAATTGTTACCGGGATGTACTACTTTTATCTAAAACAAAAGATAAAATTAGCAAGATACTAAAATTTTAATTATTGAATTTTCGACGCTGTTTGATGATGAATCATCTACTTTTGTAACAACTGTCATGGTAAGTTCATTTTCTCTACCTTCTACATTTAAGATTTGCAGTTGATAAAAATGTGCCTTAGGTATATTTTACAAACTCCGAATTCAATAACATTATATCTTTCTTCACTAATTTTTCAGCTATTAAAGATATCAAATAACTTATCCTGTTAGCTTTATTTCTTTATCTTGCAGTTTTAAAAAATACCATTCGCCTATAATGTTGTTTTTCAAAATAATTCCCTCGAGCAATCTGGCTTGTGAAATAAATATATTTCGGATATGTTTCAAAATATTAATATCGACTATATGTTTTATTAAAATAGCTGTGCCCTCGTGGCATATCCAACGCACCATGCAAGCCGCTATGCTCAGTAACAAAAATTTATAGATCCAAGCAATTCTGTGATTACAATCAGTTTTTAATTGGAGTAGCTATATTTGTTGTGTTGTGATATGTTTAAGTAAAAAAAAATGCTAAGGATATCTAATATGAAGCTCATTGATATTTATTCTACAAATAACCTTCTGACTTAAAAAGATAGGACATATGCAATATTAACGTCGAACTGAGGTGGTTGGATGCAGAACTGCGGTGACTGTGAATCTTAGAAACCCTTGCTCTGATCTAAATGTTTGACATTTTGTTAAACGCATATTAAAATTCCACGCAGACTTTCACTTTTAAAAACGTGAAACCGTATGCAGAACATATGTTCTTTAATTCTGAAAACATCACATTCTGACTATCATGATTATATTTTATTTATTCTCACATTTTATACTACGTCATTTGCTCTATTCCTGACTTGATTATTAAATACACGTGAATTATCAAGCTCAATTGATATGTTATATTTTTATTCATTTACTAGAGGAAGTACCCGATGCCAGTTAAGGTAGATTGAGAGTAATGCATCTAACAACAGACAGAACGATATCGCTGTAATTCTTCTCTTATAACGATGCTAAAAATACGATTCATAGGCATGTAGTTTCCAGTCTGATGCAATATGGAACCCACATAAAAAATATTGATAGGAAAATAATCTAATTCTCTCTCATTATATCAGCAACAATGGCACGCAGTTTTTAATGATTTTCGTCTTTCTAATCAAATGGTCGTAAAAGCTCAAGTTCCTTCAAATATTTCACCTATATTCAATTTTAGTCGATTAAATGTGGCAAAACATTTATGATAATTGATCAGAAATCAATAACGCAAACAAGCAAATAAGCACACATTCCTCTTTATACTATATACAGATTTCGTAAAACTTACAAATTTTTAAATAACAAACTATACGATTTGAAAGCGAGCAGTAGCTTTTCGAAATAAAGCATTTTTCTCTCCAACGCGTGAGACTGTTGCCGTTCGGAAAAATAAGTGCGAAAATTAGCGTTTTCAGAGTTTTTAATTAATATCTCGGCTGATTAAAGTCTTAAGAAGTTGGGAATAATTGAAACGGCTTTCCACGAATTGTTGGAATCGAGAATAATGTATTTAATGTTTTCAATGCTATTTTTATTTCGTCGTGAAACCTAGATATTTTTTATTAACAAACTCTAGATCACGAATTTTCGGAATCGGGAATAATGTATTTAATATTTGGCAATGCTATTTTTATTTCGTCGTAAAACTGCGAAATATTTTATTAACAAACTCTAGAATTTGAAGGAGAGCAGTGGCAACAACTTTCGAAATAAAACAGATTTTCATCTCCAGCTTGCGAGACTGTTGCCACTCGGAAAAATGAGGGCAAAAATTATCGTTTTTCCGAGCTCTTAATTAATATCTCTGATTTTAGCAACTTTCTTTTTTGGGGGGGAAAGTGGACGTCGACCTTTTCCAGGACCCAGAAAAGAATTGTAGAAAATTTGGTGACGATAGCTGTAGTAGTGACTGAGTTATTAGAGGACAAAACAAACAGACTTTCTTCTTTAGATATATAGATTCAATGTAATACCAATATTGTTGATGACGTCGTTAAACGTTTACATGATAAATATCACATTACATTGTTGGGTAGTCGAGTACGATTCATGACAAACTTTATTAAATACCATTTAGTTCTAATAATTGCTATAACTTTGTAATATCTGTTGTATAATTATCGCCTTTATAACTGCACAAATAATTTTCTTTTTCAGACTGTTGAGAATCAACTAAAAGAGACTTTAGCCGAGAGAGCAAAAATTCGAAATGAGCTCGCTGGATCTAAATCTTGCAATAGCAGGCTAGTGGAGGAAATTTCAGCTCTTAAACAAGAATTGCAGTCATTATATAATAAAGCAAATGATAATAATATTTTAATTGACACGCTTACAGTAAGTCGAATATGCATCCGTTATTTGCTCTTCTTTCTTTAAAACTGTAAGACCTGTCTTTGCTACTCAACGTAAACTAATTCTAGATCCTGCAATGAACCTGGCGAATTCTCGCACAGGCGTAAATGAAATACCAGCGCAGAAGAAGGTGAAAAGTAACCCTTTATTAATTCAAAGTTTAATAGAAAGGCACGATCTTCATGCTTTACAAAAACCCCGTGAACTTGAGGTGGAACCTTAAATGTAGAATGTAATTCTAATCGAATGTAAAATAAAATAATGCTGGATCAGCACGTTAAATTACACCTAACAGACTGGCTCACAAAAACCTAACAGGAGGGATGATAATCCGAAATAGTTAAAACAGCGAGATAGAAACGAAACGTCCCCTGACTAGCGAAAACACGCTCTGAATAAACTCAGAGATTTACCCGTTTAAATATTCACTTCACTTCACTTTAAACTTACACCCTGACGAGAAAATACTAGGGGAAATTGAGAGATTCAGGAAAGGTATCAAACTTTAAATAAATTTGTTATACAAAATAAGAGAAACCCTACAAAACTACATTCATACATTCATTTTTCTATTAAAAAAAAATTATAGCATCTCGTGAGGGGAATAAGTACCATATTTTTCAAGCAAACTGTTTATTTCTTCATGCTCATGAAAGCTTTTGATTTTTTCTTGGCCATAAAGCGCCGGAATTCATTAATATCACAGAAAGGGACAGTAAAAATTAGAAGGAGCACCAGAATTCGACTTATGGATTTATAGGCATTGGTCCGTCGCAGTATTGTACTGGAACAACATCCACCTCGGAGCACACAGCGCCCAGCCGCGAGAATCGGCCTAGAGAAAAAAACCACCGCGCAGTCTGCAGCATTGTCACCTTTCTCCCGCAGAGCCGTCACTCAATATTAGAAAGCTATTCTGCGTTCATTGGTATCTCTTTGCATTTCATAGCTGACAATGCATATATTATGTATAGTACGTTATATAGTACACAGAAATTTCAAACTCTGCTCTAAATTCTTCGCAGATAAGTACAGATCATTTCTTTCATATAGGGCATTTCATTCGTTTACACTGAACATCTTTTCCGTTGCTTCATACCTTTAAATTTTGGTCTCTTATTACTATTATACGCATTTCAATTCATAGAACTTTGCATATATTCTGCCGAATAAAATATTACTGATAAACACATATATATTTACCCAATAAAATATTATTGATAAATATGTATACATTTATATTATACATACATAATATTTCAAATATTGTTAATAAATATGTATATATTTATCAGTATTATTTGAAACATTGTGTATTGAACTATATCACATAAACGGAATTACATATCCTGATATATATATACATTTATGTGATATATACAATAGTTTTCTATAGTCTTCCTAATAATAGAGCATGGCTCGTTTTTCCCTTTTAATAGCTTTTTTCATACAAGACTAATTTTTTCATTTTGAAATAATTAAATATCATCTGGTATTTTGATAATGCTTTATGTACTTCGCTGTATATGGGTACACTTCTCTATTCGTGACATAGAGGACCTACTGGACGCATGTACTAACATTTCATTTCATTTAGTTTTGGCATATTTTTTTAAGTATTATGCCACAAGCTGTAACCATTATTTTCGAGATTTGCTGTCTTGATTGCTTCACATATCTTTTGGTATGATTGGCTATGGTTTTCTTTAGTGAGCTGACAGCTAAATAGTACATAATGATCGAGTTCGCCCCTTTCCCCACCTACGCATATATCAGTTTCGCTTAGATTTAGAGCAAAATTGTATGTAGGAAAAGACCATGTTCCTTTATGAACTGATTTATCAAGAAATCGTATGAGATGTGATCATACGGGGCGACTTACAAAATTCATACACTCTTATTCTTTCTAGGCCTTCATTCCATTCGTTTTTCTAGATTTCAAGTGGGTTTGTTTTCTTAATGAGTTGTTGACATGCGTTCTTCGGAGTAACATTTCTATTGTGAGCAGTGATTCATTATGTACCGCTTGTTTGGCAAAAGCATCTGCTTTTTCGTAATCATTTGATCACCATAATATCACAAACATGAACACATGATTTCAGCTAAAGAGTAGATTAGGATTAGAACTTTGAAATGGAGAACTGGATTTCAGCATTCAGTTACATTAAAGACCCCATTATATGCAATACGTTCGTAAGCAATAATAGTTTTTTTTCGCATTTCTGTTAAGTGTTCACATATCTAACATACTTTGCCATCATTGAATCTCTTTTTGCTCTCTCAACCTGAACTCTCATTGATGGTAATAACGTGCATATTTATTTTTAGTATTTCTATTCTCCAGTTTCTTACAAAAATTTTCATAAATTAAACATTCTTTTCTACAGAAAATTTTTAATGTAAGTCTGAATACCAAAGTTTTATTTGTATTTTCATTTTGGTTATAGTAATACATTTCCTTGCATTTAAAATACGTTTTCTTCATGCTTGTCACTTGTAAGATGATTCTAGCTAAATTAAAGTTACTTTGCCGGCTAGATCTGTACTTGAACTGTGAAGTGACTATTCGGTAAGTCCAAACTGTATCAGTAACAAGGATTACGAAGGGTTAGAAGACCCTTTTATTCAACTCAAAAAACGATTTACAGTCGGCACTCCTAGTGGTTACAACTTAGACAATACTTAGGCTGTAACTCAAAATATAAATATAAAATTAAAATTAAGCCTAAAATAATCAGCAAAAGCTGCACAGAGATGATCAACGCGAGCTACCTCTTAGCCCTACCACCGACGTAGACAAACCGGCAATTAATATGCATAGCCTTAAAATAACAAGCTTACATATCAGCAAAACAACGTGGCCGAAAGGCAGCACACGCTCTGTATGAAGTAACTCAGACGCCAGCTTAAATTGTATCTTTCGGCCTTACTTCGCATAACGCGCGAAACTGAACTATCATTCTGGCAGGAGATAGAAATGACAGAAAAGGTAAGTAACTGAACAAAACTTTTTAGTTTAAAACTAGATAAGTCTTTACACACTCAAAAAGACATTAGCAATGATATTACGAATGAATCATTTTTCAAAGTTCCACAATTGATATTTGTCATACAGAGAAGTAGATTTAATTAATACATATAATTCAATTTACAATTCTAATGGAAATAATAATTTTTCTTTCCGGAATGATATGTACTGCGAATATTCTCAGCTTTCAATCTTTCACGAAACTACTATTAATACTAAAACATATGATGGCGATGATAAGACAGTACAGTGCCTTTTTGGGGAAACCATGGCTCTTTCAATTTAAATAAGAGTCCAGTTTTTGGCCACAGTCTCCCCAATCCGACTTATAGCACATTTTCCCAATTTTCTTTTATTCTTAAAATTTCGATTCGCGGTTTTTTTCTAGCCTCCTTGAGATTTTCCTGTTTGCACCCAAAAAGTATCATATGTGGAGTTGACACTCCCTAACGCTATACGTGTCCATGCTCACACTGGTTATGTGCGTCTGAAAACGTCCTGCTCCAGTTCTTTAGTTAGCATCAAATGTCGCTGCGGCTCATATAATGCAAAACGGAATAACTGATTTCAAAGAAGCTGAAATTTCAGCAAAACTACAAAGTTTTGAATGTACAACTATCAAAAATTAATTCAAAATTAATTTGAAAACCCTACACATACAGTTTATTCCACTACCTGAAAATGAAAAATGTCTAGCAATGGTGGCTGTTCGAAAGATTGAAATACGTTTACAAACAGCTAAAATGTACTTATTTCTAATTTTCTTTGTTTTAATATACAATCGATGGCATGCATAATGTACCGAAAATACCAAATATTGTGTAAACTCAATACATGATGAATATTAAGGAATTTTAAATCAAATTTGTGTATTTTATAGGCATATTTCCTATTTACTATGCCTTCATATCCAGATTACAGTTCAGCTTTGCAACTGTAATAAATAAAGTATAAAGAAAGATAAAGAAGGATTCTTCTTTTAAAACATGCTACTTTGGCATCACTAGCCCCATAAGGAATAGGAAGGATGTTAATAATTAAAAAAAATTGCAAGCTAATGAAATTTAATAATTTGTTTCCATTCTTACTAATAGTTACAAATCTTAATTTTGAAGTCAAACAACAAAAATCAGCGTTATATTTGCAAATTTTCACAGGACTAGTTTCGATAGTTTTTACCGAATCATCATCCTCAGCTGCCAAAGCACAAATGAACGAGATAAGATATAGTAATAAGATAAGATAAGAATGGCTGAACAGAAGTTAAGCTACTGGGGCCATCTATTGATGAAACAAGAAAAACTAAAACATAATTTAATTAATAATAATTAGAGAAGTCATATTGTCACCTGTAGGGTGCTTAAGGCTTTGGCAACGACAGGCGCAATCTTGCTCTCCTTGCCGGGAAAAGTTTGTATTGTAATCGGTGAAAATTTCAGACCCTTTATATCCGATACATTTTTAGATGGTGAAATTTTAAATCATAAATGTCAAAGAGTCTAAAAAGTCGAACTGTTTCAAAAATTCAGAAATTAAGTTACAAGTTTTATTGAAAAGAATTTTTCTGCTCTTTTCGATGGTACAAACAGTAGAATTCTGATGTGCTTAATTTGTTCGTCAAACGAAGATATCTGCTTGAAAATCGTTTAAACATTAAACTAAAAAAATCCAAATCGGATTTTGAAAAGCTCATCATTGCTCATCCTTTTGAAAAGCTCACGTTGCATTTCCATCGACAAAGAGTGATTGTCCAGAATTTTAACTTTTAGCTTATTAGGAAGTGTGTTATTTCACTCACAATGAAATACCGCGAGTGAACTAAATAAAAACTTTAATAAAATATTACTGCACAAGAAGCGATGGAATGATAAGGAAGAATGCAATTCAATAGGCTTTTCCGTATTAAAGGAGTGTAAACTAAATGACATTTCCGAAAATAAAACAGTTTGTTCTTTTAAAACTTTTATTAAAGTCATAAATTCATGGCCGGAAGGCAGAACACGATCTCCTATTGAAATAATGCTTTGATTCTTTGGTGTTTTTCATGGCATTCAGCAGG
>KK113641.1:116493-184796 GCA_000611955.2 Stegodyphus mimosarum | reverse complement strand
TGCTTCCTATTGAAATAACTCAGGCGTACACTTAAATAGTAGTTTCTACCCTATTTGCATAAAGCGTAAAACTGAAAACTCGTTCTGGCAGGAAAACGTAGGTGGGAAATCAGAGGGTAAAGCAAGGGCTTACTCCAAAATTAAAATAATTATTACTTGTGTAAAAATAAAGTAAAAACCCTAAAAAGTATTTTACATATTCATAATGAAAATATTCATGTTTGGGCAATGTAAATGTTTTTTAAAAAAATTTACTTTTGACAAAATAAAAGTCTAACTTTTAATGCCGTTTCCTGCTTCCTGTACTTATGTTTCGGAACGTTTTATACCGATTATGAAAAAGTGAAAATACCAGAAGTCAAAACGTTAAAAGTTGAATTGAATATTTAATTTCAAAATTTTCAATTTTTTATGTCACTTTTAACTTGGCTTGAGAGATCGGTTTATCAAGTTAGAATAGTTTGAGGAAATAAGTTTAAATGAAGTGCAGCAAAAAATGTGTACAATTTAATAACCATCATTTTCATCATATAATGATGTTATATGATGAAAAATATGATGTCAAAACCATATGACTTCCTTGCACAGGAAGTCATATGGTGCTGACATCATATTTTTTAAATTGCTTTATATGCATACTAGAAGAAGGATCCGATGCCAGTTAAGTTAGGTTTAGAGTAATGTATTTAACAACAGAGAGAACGGTACTGCTGTAATCATTCTCTAATTAACGATACAAAAAAAACGATTCATAGTTGTACATTTTTCAGTTTGATGCGATATGAAACCCACATAAAAAATTTCCATAGAAAAATAAAATAATTTTCTCTCATTATATCAGCAACAATGGCACGCAGTTTTTCATGATTTTCGTCCTTCTAATTGAATGGAAGAAAAAGCTCAAGTTCCTTCCAATATTTCACTTATATTCAATTTTAATCAATTTTATGTGGCAAAACATTTATGATAATTGATCAGAAATCAATAAAGTAAACAAACAAATAGGCACACATTCCTCTCTTAGATTTCGTAAAACTTACAAATTTTTGATTAACAAACTCTACGATTTGAAAGCGAGCAGCGAGCAGTAGCTTTTCGAAATAAAGCATTTTTATCTCCAATGCGCGAAACTATTGCCACTTTCAAAAATAAGTGCGAAAATTAGCATTTTCAGATTTTTTAATTAATATCTCGGCTGATTAAAGTCGTATGAAGATGGGAACAGTCGAAATGGCTTCCCACGAATTTTGAGAATCGGGAATAATGTATTTAATGTTTGGCAACGCTATTTTTATTTTCTTGTAAAACTTAAATTTTTTATTAACAAACTCTACGATTTGAAAGCAAGCAGTGGCAACACTTCTCAAAATAAATTATTATCTCCAGCATGCGGGACTAGCTAAAACTGTATGTAAGTACTTACATACAGCTTTGGGACTAGCCACACGAAAAAATCAAGGCGAAAATTAGTGTTTTCAGATTTTTTAATAAATATATCTGATGTTAGCAATTTTTTTGGGGTGGAGTGGGAGTTGACTTTTTTCAGGACCCAGAAAAGAATAGTAGAGAGTTTGGTGACGATAGATAGAGTAGTGACTGAGTTAATCGCGAACAAATACACAAACAGACATTCTTCTTTAAATATATAAATGAAATATATAAAGAAGTGATTAATAATGATAATGCTTGTTTCATTATCGCTATTAATTTCTTGGATTTTCTGTAGTATTTCATATGCTATAGTAACAGCTTCTCAGATCATAATATTCACTAACAATTATTTAGAATATTTATGTGATAATTTCTCTTTTAGAAAAAACACAAGCATATCCAGGAAAGTATTGAAGCCGAAAAGAATATTATCCAGCGAAATGCTGACCGTTATAACGATGAACTCAGAAAGCTGAAACGTAATCATGAAGAGGACATCAAAATACTCGATAAACTTCAGTTTATGGTATTTGAAAGGAATCGTATGATTCTGGAGCTGCAAAATGATACTACAGAAGGATTAAAGGTAAGTATTTTTTCATGATTCATCTTCTTCTTATGATTATTATTTCATTTATTTATTTATTTATTGTTTTGAAGGCAGGATAATGAAATTTGTTTACATTGTCTTGCTTTTGTACTGGGTGATTCTAAAATATTTAGCAGAAATGTAAGGAAGGCAGGTGCAGAGAACCGAAATAAGCACATTTGGGAACGGGATGTAAATGCACAAATGGCACATATAAATGTTCGCACGTAAGGAAGGTATGAATAGCTGGTATGTAAGAAATATAGGTTAAAGTCGAAAGAGAGAAACATTTTAAAGCTTTCAGTTGGTGGTGCTCGAAAATGCAACCACCAACAGAGTGGCGGTACATATTTGGACACACGGCAGTATCAGTTATACAAGAAGGAAAAGAAAGCAGCGAGACATTGTCCATATGCATCTTACCGCCAACCATTTCGAGCTACTTTTGAGCCCCATTACGCAAAAACAAACAAACTACAAACTTGCAAATTTGTACGTCTAAGAAAGCTCTTTTCAACACCTAGAATCCCAAATTTCATTAATCTACCTCTAATATTTACTCGTATGGAATTTTTAAGGTCAGTAAAGTGTCATATTTTATCACTCACTGACTGACTCACTCATCAGAAACCTAAAACACTTCTAAATGACTTAGATATTTGAACTTTAGCATCAAGGTAGATCATTAGGCATATACAAAGGAAAAAATCTAAAACTTCAAAAAGCTACATTATTTTCGAAGTTAAACCAGTTAATTTATAATTGGAGAGAAAAAATTTTCGAACGTAATTTATTGATAATTAAGACTTGTCAAGTTAGAAATCCGATATCAAAGACTTCAGAGAGATTAGGTCAGAGATATCCTGAGAGCGATCGATCGAGTCGTAAGTTATACTTTAGTGCTTTGCCGTGAAACTCTCTTCACTGTTATAACCTTAAGGCTGTGTTGCTGATTGTTTCAACGTGTTTATCGTAGTTTTTCGTCTACTGTAAACGTATGTTTCGAACTGTCCTGTGTAACAGTGCCTACTAGCGAATAAATTGTGCTTTGATGCTTCATCATATGTTATCATAAATTACTTCAAATCTACAAACCAGTAGAACGCAACGATATTTATTGTGTACAATTGTCTGTGTTAGCTGCAATCATCAAATTTTTTAGCGGCAAGAATCTTGAAAAATCATGCCCTCGTTGGCAATCGGAACCCAAGACTTTACATTTCCTAGCTAAGATGAGCTGAACCAAAAGATATATGAAGAGAATACCTTGAATTCTCTACAATTATATACCAACTTGACTTCTGTAGGCGTAGCTATCTTTTTTCAAAATTTATTTCACAAATTTAACAAACACTGTGTATACCCATTTCTCTAGAAGTATCGAAGTATTTCACGTGCGAGAAAATAAACTATGAGTGAAATGAAGCAGAAGAGAAACATTAAATTATAATGATCTGTTCATTCATAAAGGTAAACTGTAATTCACTCTATTAAAAAATTTATTATTTATTTTCCCCGTTAATAAGAATATGTAAGAATAGCGCTCTATATAGCCGTGAAAGAAAGTATTACAACAAAATTAATATTAAGTATGTAAAGTAAAATTAAATTATGCTTAACAGTAGATAAAAAGTAAGTGTTTTGTCGATATTTAAGAGCCGTTTTTCGCACTGAAAAGGGGAAAATATAAAGACTGAGGGCATGACAAATTTTATTAATGTTTTAAATTAGTGCTTACCAATATATTTATTTCTATCTTATTTATCTCAAACAAGAAAATGCAATCAGACAAAATGTCAATTAAAAAAATTAACTGAGGCAAAAGATTTTGTATCAGAAATTGCAGAATTTTTCGTAAATAAAAGTTTCTAACAAGGTATATGAAAAGAAATAAACAGTTCTTTGGTTTAAGCAAAACGAAGTATAATGCGAACATAAATTCATTTGAAAGGAAATGTAACAGATTAAATCTGAATCTGAATATCTGATAGAATTTGTCTTGCATCATTAAAAAGACAAATCATTTGTTATGAATTTTATAGCTGTATTGCAGCACTTATCTTTTTTTTAAGTATATTTAAATGACAAGCGAGTTATAATTTCATTAATATCTAGAAGTAAGTTTAATTTTACAGACTTATGTAAGTTACGAAGATGAAAAAACGGACTTCGCTTCAGAGGCAGAAGGAAAAGTAGAATCTGAAAATGTGCCCGAAGAAAACGCAAAATCTGTCGATTCAAAGATAGTACAGTAAATATCTTTTTTAAGATCATTTGAATATAAATTCATGTTATATACTGAAATATTTATACTATATACTAAAATGCTGAAACTTTATTCAGTTAAGGACAAAAGAAAATACTTTTATATGCAACAGAGTTTCAGATGTAAATTGTGAAGTTTTCAGTTTTGTGGTATATGCAGATTAAAAATACAGAAAAGCATCTAAATTGAAAACTATCTAGTATTTATTTTTGTCGTGCGTTATTTAATACCTAGGAGGAGTGTTAATTTTCATTAAATTGTGATCGGTTTCTGGTTTGGTTGAATATGGCAAAGCACACAATGGCTGTCTGCCTGAAATGGCGGATGAATTCGTGGAGGACTTTCTAAGGGAAACTGACTCATATATAGTTTGTGACACATAGGGAAAACCATTTTCGTGGTTCGAACACAAGTCATAGTTCCAGTGTTCAGCGATTTTACTGCTTCAATGAATTTCGAACCTATAGGCTTTATGTGACGAAATTCAAAACCGAAATTGGCTCTAAGACAGTATGAAACTATCTTTCATATAGAACAGAATTCTAACTAATGCTCCTGAATGAGCTTTCTTACGTTCAGTTTGCTAGACCGATAGCTCCGTTGCTAATGCTTTTGTGTATTATTCATATCATATTCTGCAATATAATCACTTAAAAGAAATCTAGACTTGTCAGTTACTATTGTTGCAAGCTACAGTTACCGGAGATCATTTCTAATAATTATATTGGCAAGACAAAATTGATAGTTTAATTAATAAAAGTGTAGAACAAAAATACCTTTGTAAATAACTTAAGAAATAAGCAGAAATCAGGCAGTTTTTCCTTAATACCCAAGAAATATCGTAGATTGCCAATATCACTCACAAACTTTAAAACACAATTCAACGAAATCTTTAAACTGCATTCTCTCTGAAATCAGTCAAGGCAAAATAGATTCTTGGACTTTTAATCTTCGTTTTGCTTTAGAAGTTTTAATCAGTAAATTATAAAAAATATGTCTCGGGACAATTACGCTAATTTTAGATGTCAACCACGAAATATTCACACTGTGCGAAAAATAAAAGTATTCTAAAAATGGTGAAATTCATTTTTGGAAAAACGAGGCCGAAACCTGTGATATCAGATGTGGAACTGACATTGGCTATCGGAGACATTTATGTACAGTTTTTCTGACCTTTTAAAAGCTTCAAGGAATATCCCTCAAGAGAAAGGAGCTTCCAAAATGCATTTTCCTAAAGCTCCAGAAATTCATCAAATTCGCTATAAATTGCTAAATGTCGCAAAGGACTGTGCTCTCCATACCTAAGAAATACGCAGAAATCAGGCAGGTTCTGTGACGGATTATTGCTTCGATGAAATCTCTCTGAAGGCTCACTTTCGTATACGAGGGGGAAAAAAAATAGCATTTTATTTCAATTATGAGATTTTACAATTGGGCGACTGGCGTCCGTGCGTTACCCAGTCTAGCTACGTTTTGATCATTTAAAATACAAAATAACCCTTAACGACCACCTAACAGTTTTTATGCTTTATATAGGAAATAAACAAATTTCTGATTTTTAGACCAATACGTTTTCACTGAGAAGGAAGCACGCTAAATTCAAAATTAGACAAAAATGTAATCTTTGATTGAACAAAACGTTAACGGCTTCGAAGACGATCAGATATATACTACACAGCCAAAATGCTCTAGGTAATTCGGTTTGAGACTTTTTTTTTTTTTTTCGAATATTTAGAGAAATGCATGATGACTTATTTTGAAATTGCCATGTTAATAACATAGTTTAAGAAAGTTACAAAATTTCACATAAGAAAGCAAGTAAACAGAAAAAGGTTTATGGTAAACAATAGCGCTGAAATCCAATTTATTGCGGACGCTTAGAATGTTAAGGAAAACAGTTATCTGACTTAGATTCAAAATATATAACATATTAAACATATACATATATTTCAAAATATATATATAACCGTATTTGTTATGATAAAAACTGAACACTTTAAAAGTAATAAACACCCTTTTTAATAAATAAAATATTTAATTTTCACTTTTGATAAGTTATCCAATTGATAAAAACTAAAAGCTATTTCATTTATAATTAATTTGTAATTATTTGTAATTTATAAGATTGTATTGCGTTTAGTAAAAAATTATTATTGTTATTTAATTTTTTGAAATTTTTAATATTAAACTCTCTTTGGGGGTATTAAACTGTAATCTTAAGTCATCAAATTGCAATATTTTCGTTAAGATTTTATTCATTTATTCCATTTAATTGTTATTTCCTCAGATTTACTGTATATTGAAATACGCACTTGAGTGCTGTAATGCTTGTTTCGTAATTAAAGCAAACTCCATTGGAACACAGCAAACTTTATTTAATAGATCAATTTCATAACTGCAACATATAATTCGAAGAAAAGGTAACATCAAAAATTAACAGCCAAAACGTATTCTATCTCTTTTTAAATTAAATGATTTTCTTACTTCGTGCGAGAACCGCACGCAGCTCTCGTGTTGGCGTTTCAAACATTGCCATTTATTAACATATAGATTTCAAATTCAACTATTTCAAAAGTTTAAGATTATTATTGCAACAATATCTAAAGCTGTTACAATCTCTCCCCCAACGGAGAAACTTTTCCGAAGGGAAAAGTTCTTGAACGCGACTTTTTAGATGACTTTTCATATTTTCTTCGACTTTTTCCATGCGACCTTGATCGTGAACGGAAAACTAACTTGGATGGTGTTACAGATCGGCTGGGTGACCTCGCCTTTACTCTTTTATCTCTGCTTACACTTCTACTTTTATGGCGATAGCCAGAAGAACTCCTTCTGTGACGATCATGGCTCCTAGATCGACTATGTGAGATACTCCTCTTGTGACGGTGTAATCTTGACCTAGACCTTGTACGAGAACGATGTCTAGAACGAGGATAGTATCTATCTCTTTCAAGTTCAGGACAATCACGAGCCCAATGTCCTGTCCGTCTACAGCGATAACATTCTTCACTATTCTGACGTGATGATCGTCCATAACTCTCTCTTCTATAACTTGAACTTCGCTGATATTTAGAACCACCCCCTGAGCGATAGGATGGCCCTCTAGCCCATTCCCCAACAATGCTCTGGCCTCGAATTTCTCGTCCATTTTCATACTTTATGGCATCCTCTGCATCTCGTCTATCATCATAATCAACAAATGCATATGCCATGCCAGTCCTTCCAGAACCTCTTCTTCCTGATGTTCCATACATTCCGTATTTGACATCGCATCTTAGAAGCCGGCCATATTTTTCAAAAACTTGTTCCGCATCTCTTTTCGTTTGAGCTCTAGTAGTCACTGTATTAACCTGGTGAGAGTGATTTTCAGGTTCTTTTTTTTCATTCAGTAGTGCAGCAGTTCGGTTGCCTAATAAATACCTTCCTTTGTCGAGTTCGTTTCCAATAATGGCAGCCTTGGTTATTACATGTCCGAGATCGCAGTTTAGTTCGACTTCAGCCAAGGGTAAACAGGTTGGATTTAAATCTAATGGTTGTTGCACCCACACTTTTTCACCTGTCAGCATTTCTGGCGTGATGTATTTACGACAAACTATATCAATACTAGCACCTGAATCTCTTAATATAGGAATTTTGTAGCCATTTACGTATCCAATACTAGTATAAGGTAACAGAAATTCATCGTCCGGTCTTGAACTAATTCTGTTTAGATTAGCAGAAGATTCAGTACTATTCTTAAGTTTTGGACACTGAGGTCTTAGATGCTGATAGGACCCACAGTGGTAACATTGCAGTGACTTTCGTTTTTCATATTTATCATCTGGACGTGGACTACTAGGTTGATAGATCTTGCTTCCCGAATTAAACTTTGAAGGCCATTTATTTTCAGCATTATTTTTATCATCGGAATTTGTTTTACTTTGAGTTTTTGGATTGTATTTCCCTTTCCGCCGATCGGCTGCAAGATTTTTTTGGAAGTTTCCACGGACGTTTTCGTAGGCATCAAGTTTTTCGGCTAATTTCTTGGACGAAATCATTTCTACCCATTCGTCAAGAAAATGATCTCGAATTTCAGGAGGGACTCGACGCTTAAGCTGATCAATCACCATCAAGTCCAACAACTGTTCAAAACTCTCAACTCCCAAACCAGTTACCCATTCCTTGCAATAATTTTCTAATTCATAGCTGAAATCCACCCATGTTGATTCGGTACTTTTTTGATGCTTCATGAATTTCTGCCTAAACCTTTCAGGACTTAATTTAAAACGCTTTAGCAATAAAGTCTTCACATGTTCATAATCTTTAGCTTTATCAGAGGGTTCTCTAGCTATTATTTGTGTTACTTCGTAAGGAAGTAGTCCTAGCAAATGAGATACAAATTCTTCTTTATCAATTTGAGCCCATTCTGCTTGCCTTTCAAACAGTGATAAATATAGACTGATATCTCCTTCTTTGTCGTCAAATTTCTGCATCAGATGTCGCAATTCCGTTTTCGCCCGGACCTGTCCGGTGGTTTGAGACTTTATCTCAGCTTCAAGTTTTAATCTCTCTAAATCATATTGTTCTTTCCTTCTTCGTTCCTCTACTTCTTCCTGTCTCCTACGTTCCTCTACTTCTTCCTGTCTCCTACGTTCCTGTACTTCTTCCTGTCTCCTACGTTCCTCTACTTCTTCCTGTCTTCTACGTTCCTCTACTTCCTGTCTCCTACGTTCCTCTTCCTGTCTCCTACGTTCCTCTTCCTGTCTCCTACGTTCCTCTTCCTGTCTCCTACGTTCCTCTCTTTCTTCCCTCTCTTTTCGGTCCTCTATTATCGTGTTTAAGACTTCTTTGACGAATACTTCGTCATAATCTCTGCTCTCAATAATTTTCTGTTTCAGATCAACTATTTTCAAATCAGCAGTCACCTGAACACCTAGTTCAGTTGCGAGATTCTGCAAATCCTCCTTACGAGCTCTTCCTAAGAAAGACATTTTTTTCTACTTCTTAAGTTTACGAACACCCTGTTCTTTACGCTTCCTCAAAATAGCTCAACTTAATTGCAATAAATAAATAAAGTGCTCTGGCAACAAGGAATTAAATGCACTTGTTTAAATGCTCAGAATAAGCAATACCACATTTATTCCGAACAACCTATGACTGTTACCTTCAGTTGATATGCAGTGATGCACCATAAAATAACATACAATAATTTACGACTCAAATATATATGTAAAAATGCAAGATAAACTTGAGTATTAAAGTTCAATGATGAACACTTCAAACTATCGAAGTCCAATGATGGACACTTCAAACTAAGTCCAATGATGGACACTTCAAACTAAGTCCAATGATGGACACTTCAAACTAAGTCCAATGATGGACACTTCAAACTAAGTCCAATGATGGACACTTCAAACTAAGTAAGGAATAGTAAACTGAGTTTAGAACACAGAAAACTTTTGCACAGTTATACTAAAATTTGCAACGATGCAAAACACATTTTCGTATGCTTTTCTGCAGTGTTTAAAATCAAAATTCGTTCAAATAACTTTATAATATCGTTTGAAATTGGGAATAAAGAAATGCTATACCTTGCTTTCCAGGAGATGTGCTTTCATTTCAAAAGCACGCACGATTATTCTATCTCGCCGGTGCCTCCAAAAATAATTAAGACTGTAATGCTTGTTTCGTAATTAAAGCAAACTCCATTGGAACACAGCAAACTTTATTTAATAGATCAATTTCATAACTGCAACATATAATTCGAAGAAAAGGTAACATCAAAAATTAACAGCCAAAACGTATTCTATCTCTTTTTAAATTAAATGATTTTCTTACTTCGTGCGAGAACCGCACGCAGCTCTCGTGTTGGCGTTTCAAACATTGCCATTTATTAACATATAGATTTCAAATTCAACTATTTCAAAAGTTTAAGATTATTATTGCAACAATATCTAAAGCTGTTACAGTGCACTTACAAACAAAATCATTCTACAATATTGAACGCTGCAGCTATTAAAAGAGAAGATGAATGGTTCGAGGGAATCTTCGATACTAATTTTTATAGCATGTGTCAGCAACTGTAGAAAAATTTTGTTTCTTTTTAAATTTACATTAATTTTTTACCGGGCTCAAAGAAAGGTCCGTCCGCATCCCTTTTATTTCAGAGTGGACAATCTACTACACTTAGGTCCTTCTCTAGGGAATGACTATCGAATTCACTGCAATTACCTGGAGAAAAATCAAGGAAGTCATAAAATCTAACTTCTTAAAAAGACAAAAAGTAAATAAAAAATAATTAGTTAATAAAATTAGGCAAAGTAAAGTAAAAGAAAATGGTCAATTACAAAACTGTGCAGCAGCATTTAATTGCAATGATCTGAAAATCTATAAACCCATTAATGTGCAATAATCATGGTTCAAACATCATCGAGAACAAGTGGATTACAATTTGGATTGATTTTTACTCAAACATAGTTAGGGATGATTTTCTATTATATTTAAGGTGGTTCTTCAGTGTAAAACTCCAAGTAAATATGTGACACTATTGTGTGATTGAATATACTTTACTTATTTTAGAAGCCATTACTCTCAGCTTTTGACTACTGTTTGCATGAAGCTGGTGCCTTGAGAATTAGTTCCGGCGTTCCCACAAATATTTTTTATTCAATGTGTTTTATAAGATAAGCTGTAATGAATTTAAGCCAGGTTCTCAGCTTGTGCGCAAGATTAAAACATTCTTTTGAATATTTTCGTTTTATATTTAATACATAATTTCCAAAATATGTGAAAAATACTTTAAACTAAGATCTAAGACCTCCATTCTGAATTAAATTTATAAAATAGGCATTTAAATGAAAACATTTCAAATGCTTCTACGTCTAATTTTTAATGTTAAAATGTTCAATGTTAATTCAGTTTTTAATAATAATTTAAACATTCACACAAATTGCAGGAATTGGTAGAATTGAACACGGTTTGCCTAAACGTTTTTCTCGTTTACAGGGATATTTTTAGGTAAGAATAAAAAATATTTAAAATTTTCGTCGATAGAGAGGGTCGCACAGTCGCAGTAACAAGAAATATGTAACTTAGACATTGCAGGTTTTACGATTAGCTCGTTTCTGATTTTTTTCTCCTTCTTGCTCCTACATAAAATTTTGATTGTGATCTGACATTAGTGGATAAAGCTTTATTAGTGAAGTTGTTTTACCTCAGCTAAGAATTGTGGACTGCAGCTTTACGAAGGTTTCGGACACAGAAGTGATGGAAGAAAGGTTCTGGTCCAATCACTCTTGCCGGGCTGATTTCCCTGGAGATTCGAAGAAACGGGAACTTTGTGTCATCGCCTTCGTAGTGGTGCACCAAGTTTATCAGAGGTCCGTAGTTCCGATGGGCTTCGCAGATTGACACTCTAAGGCAGTGGTTCCGAAACTTTTTTGACCCATGGACCTCTTTTTATAGTCAAAACTTGCCCACAGACCCCCAAGTGAAATGGTTACATAAATGTATAATATAAAAGTTACAAATTTTAAAAAAAATTTGAAGAAGTATTTATTGAAATTATAACTTTTGTTTAAATTAAAATTAAAAAAATTAATGACTTGGATGAACTTGGTGAGATGTTATGAGTGTATTTTTGTCCGCCCATGAGCGTTAATTTCTAGTCGATTTATTTTTTTGGTGATGAGGTTCATAACGGCACGAATCCACGTTCTACCTAATAGGAAGACGGGAAAGCAGTCAACAACTTCTGTACAATAACTCATAATGCAGGATATAAAATTGGAATCTACTTTTGTAACTAGAATTTGTGATATCCTTGTTCAAACACTGGTTTAAGTTCTTCATTTGTGGATATTCCAATAAGCTGCAAATAATAAACAGAGTTTATGTATATTTAAAAGGTTTGCAGAAAAAATTACCGTTCATAACACTTGAAGTCCTCAAATTAGACATTTTGACAGCCGACATCTGAGGCCAGCCTTATCAGTGAAATAGTTCCTGATATTTAATTGCATAAAAAACATTACTGCGGCTATGTCAATGAGAGCGATTCCAAGAGAAGCAAGGGGGATATATTTTTCCGTTGAGCCAAAATCTGAAAGATAAACTTTTTTGAGAATTTAGAGTAGATAATATCGAAACCCCTCAATGATATATCTGCTGTATTTAAGGAATACCATACTCGCTAAAAATTTCAGCATGGGCTGAGATGCTAAATAGTAGCTTGCCTTTCTGTTTGTGGTTGTCTTAGAATGAGTTAAGACATACCCCCAAAACGGCTTCGAAAGCCACGAATCTTAAACTTAAGTCTTTCATCTAAGGGACCGTGCTCTGCTATCCCTATCGCCAAAAATGAGAATTGGATTGGAAATCGTTTCTACATTTGGATATAAACTTACTACTTTAAATGCCAGCATCTCTCATGTTACGATAACACTTCCTATAAAAACCACTCAGAATATCAAGATCTTACAAAACTGATCAAACATGTAGCATAATAGTAAATGATTTGGACTTTGAGTGGTGCATTTTATTTTGTATACGGGTATTACATCAGTATCATAATTTTCATACGTTCAGATATTGCAATTATAAGTTTAACAGCGCATAAACCTCGTTGGACGAATTTCTGACAAAATTTCAATGGCATTAGTGCTTGAGTATCTACACTCACGTTTGTGAAAATTGCAACACCATGAAGGACTTACGCGAGTGAGCTGAAATTTTCAGGAAATGCAAAGTAGCGCATGATATGCAAATGATTAGAATTGCAAATCCGTAGCGCATGCGTATGCTGAGCAGCGCCCTCTGAACGGCTGATGGATCCGAATAAATAGACGGCTGTAGCGAGGCGTGTATGGTTATCGGGGTTATCTGCCTAGTGGTAAACGTTAACTCAATCTGTACTTATGCCTCGTCGACAAAAGAGAGCGAGATTTGAACAACTTACAGAGTTTGAACGAGGGAGAATCATCGGCCTTCGTGAAGCTGGATTGTCGTATCGTGCAGTAGCCTCTCGTGTGCAGCGTAACAGCAGCACAGTGATGCGCGTTTGGAAGCAGTGGACGGACGAGTGTCGGACAACTCGGAAATCCGGGAGTGGACCCCGAAATGTGACGTCAGCTCGCGATGATAGACACCTGGTCCGCATGGCGCGGACGGACCGTACAGCTTCCTCTAGACAATTGGCAGCACTGTGGTCAATAGCTACAGGTGTTTCATTGTGTGCTTCATCAATTCGTAGACGTCTGCTGCAGTGTGGACTGCGCGCACGGACTCCTTTATACAGGATCCCCCTAACGCACGACCATCGCCGCCTGCGGCTACAATGGGCCAATCAGCATAGAGACTGGCGTGCTGATTGGCAGCATGTCGTGTTTTCTGACGAATCCCGCTTTAATTTGTGGTACCATGATGGCCGCATTCGTGTCAGACGCTATGCCGGTGAACGCCACCTTCCGGAGTGCATTATCGAACGCCACAGTGGACGAACACCCGGAGTTATGGTCTGGGGCGCCATAGCATATCATAGACGATCTCAATTGCTACGAATTGTGGGCAATCTGAACAGCAACCGGTATATCCGTGAAGTTCTACAGCCCGAAGCTGTTCCCTTCCTTCAAAGCTTGCCAGGCGCTGTATTTCAACAGGACAATGCCCGCCCTCATACTGCTCGGATTGTTAAATCCTTCTTTGCAGCGCAGCAGGTACAGCTTCTTCCTTGGCCTGCGTGTTCCCCGGATATGTCGCCAATTGAACATGTGTGGGATGTCATTGGTCGGCGTCTTGCTCGTGATCCTCGTCCTGTTGCGTCTGCAGACGAACTTTGGGTACGCGTACAAACGATATGGAATGCTCTTCCTCAGTCAGACATTCAAACTTTGTTTGACTCCATGCCACGTCGTGTAGCAGCACTTATTGCGGCGCGTGGTGGCCACACAAAATACTGATTCTGATCTCTTGTTCTTGTTTGTTTGCTTTGAACATTTAATCATTTATTTGTACCACTACCACTCAACTGTGTATTAAATTGCATTCAATTATGACGATTCCTTCTTGGTGTTGCAATTTTCACAAACGTGAGTGTAGCTTAAGATTACGTATGCGACTAATTATTGCGCATTGATGTGTTTTACGACTAAAATAAATAATAATTTTATAATGCTGTACGACTTTATGTTTGACAATTTTCTTTCATCTCGCTTTGCTGCAGAGTTTGATAATTTCCTTAATTCGCTGAGAATGCATAGTCTGGGGCTGTTCGTTCCACAATAAATCGGATGCTTTCGGAATTTCTTTTGAATTAGGTATATAATACATCGCCAGTTACAACATTTTGATTTTTGAATATAAATACACGAATATGAAAGTAATATGAAAATGAAAGTTCTAGTAGTCTACATATAAAAGTATTATTGCAATTATAAAAGTCATAGCTTACATATGGACTTTTTTAAGATCTAAGACGGATGAGAATAATTTAGAAGATAATAAAGAAAGTAAAGAACAAGACGATAGCAAAAGGCAGTCAAAAATTAAGAAACTCTCTATAGAATGTGCGAAGTATAAAGCATTACTGGAAGCTGCCCGAATGGAAAGTGATCACATAGAATGCATAATCTCGATGCAAGAAAGCAAGTAAGCATTAGTACACATGGAGTTAATATAATTAGTAGATATAAAGTAAAATATAATTTTTAAATATTAAAGCTGAAAATAACGTAAATTGAGCAGGATTTAATGTCTTAGGAATGCGGAAACCCTCTGGAATACTGTAAGGAAAGATGAACAAAAAATAATTAGTAGTTAATAACTGAAATTAAATAAATGTAAATAGATGTAAACAGAAATAATTTTAATTAAATTAATGACAAACATTTAAATAATAAATTAAAATATTGCAGTTAATCTCATTTGAAGCTCTGGCTAGAATGATCATTATATCCAAATTCAAAAACTGAGAAGTATCAATCTGGTTGAATTTAAGCCCTGACACTGCGTAGCATTTACTAAACTGGGGCATACACTCACAAATTTGTTTTAAAGTTTAATTAATAGCTTCGAAATTAATGATCTGAAAGAACGTCAAAATATGTCTTCCGTGAAATTATAAAGTACTTGTCAATACCTTTCTTATTTTCAAACGCAAATGAAATTTGGTAATAACCACGCGTTTCAGTTACAGTATTTCTGTTGCATAATGTATAAAAGACAAATTTTTATTACTCAAATTATAAGTCTATTTAGCTATAATTGTATTTGCAGTGTCTCTGGTTTTCATGCAGTTTTGAACATCGAATTTACTAAATCAAGGTACATATTATGTGCAGTATAATGTAAACTTAAGTATTAAAAGTAATTTAGTGCTACTCCAAATTAAGTTACAAACTTCTTATTCACTTGAAATGAAAATATGCTCGTAACTGGCACCCAATTAACAGGTAGCATCGATTAATAGTAAGTCATAATTACATCTCATATTGATGTCTATGATAGATCCCTAAGAAATATTAAACCGAATGAAGCAGATGTCAAAGGAATGAGTTTCCGTCGAAGACAAAATAGTGACTTGGTAATTAAAAGATATTTATACAACCAAGAATTATTGTGTAAAATCTTTTGAGATTTGAAAAACGTGCAATGCCCTCACCGGGATCCGAGTGTGCTTCCAATTACACCACGAAGGCATGCGGAAAGAAAGGAAAAAATACCTTATATACTCCCCCCCATTTAAAGGGGGGTTGAGGATTAGGGTACCCAATAACTAAATCGTGGTGGTGACAAATTATCGTCCACGACATTTTAGTTCGTGCGCCACTTTAGAATTAGTCATTAGGTTAGTTAAAGTCATTAGGTTTTTTTTTTAAGCGGTAAACGGGAAAAATGTGCAGTGCTCTCGCCGGGACTCGAACCCTGGACCTCTCGAATACGCGCCAAGTGTGTTACCGTTACCCACGAAGGCATGCGGAAAGGAGGGAAAATATACTTTATAATTGTTTATAATATTTGTGATCTTGATGATAATGTGTATTTAGTGGCTAATTACGAAAAAGGATTTTCGATGCTTCGGGGATTGTGTAAGACCACTGTTAAAAATCAAAAGTAGAGGAATCGGTCACGAGTATTCCGCATAAGTACTAAATGTCAGTCTAAAATTTTAGAAGATAACAGATTGCGTGCAGGTTGTGAAGCTTACAAGCCAAGTTATACTACAACCAAAGCATTGCTTTAAATGCTTGAAGTCCTGCCACATATCAAAGTTTGTGAAATGAAATCGCATGTGCAAACTATTCTGCATCACATGAGAGTAAGTCTCGTAAGATTAAAAGTGTCTTTTGTATTAACTGTAAAACTCAAAAAATCTGAAAGCTTTCAGATTTTACATTACGCCCAAAGGGGCATTTTTTTAACGTTTTGCATTTTATCTTCATTTACTAAATATCATGTTCTTAGCACTTAAACCATAAAATTCAATTCAACCGCAATATTGCAAAATAATTTTAAAACGAGTGTATCTTTAGAATTTCCGATATACAGTCTCGCGTTCTAGAGGTAAAAATGTTTTTTCCGTACAGTGTTGCCATTACGTTATTCAAAATTTGATGACTCTAAGTACCGTTATTTTATCAAAATGCGAGAAACTTACATGCATTTATGTAGACTCTTCATTATTTAATTTCTTTAAATATAAGACACGGCTGTAATATTTGGTGGCAACAGTCTGAAAAGTCAACCGACATTTATTGTGACTCAACGCAAAATGCCAAAACCAAATTAATAGCTCTTCCGGGCTAACGTCTTTGGGCTAGTAAAAAATTTAAAACTAATTACGATATAAACCATAATGCACTCTCAAAATATTGTGAAACGTATAAAAGAGATGTTAAATTTATAATTGATCACTTTAACATGGAAATATAATTTATTCTTGTTTTATACTGGAATTTTAAACTGCTATACTTGGATATTAGGGATAAGCTGTATTATGATTTTAACTTTCTGCTGCGAAATCGTTTTTAAGATTGTATTATTTCATATTGTTCTAACGTAGGCTGAAAATTTGACCAGGCTTTTATTTGTTTTGGCCTATAATTATATATGTAGCATGAATTTACTAAGCAAAAAGTTGAGTCACTGCTTAATAGCTGCCTGCCAGTTGTCTGGGGTTGAAAAAATAATTTGCTTGATTCTTGATGTTACCCTCTTTCAAGAACCATATTGTATCAAAGATTACCAGGAATTGAAAAGATTACCAGGGTTCAAGAGACCTGGCAAATCCTTTATAAAGAAGTAGACACATATATAAGAAGTTTATGAGAAGGCTGTAATCATTGTTTTAAATGAAGATTTTTAGTTTTATAGCTGATTGGATTGAATACGGTGGTTGTAGTTTCACTTAAATTTGGTGATCAAATATTGGGCCTAGTCTCGATTTATTTCTCGCCCACCGAAGATTTAAATGGGCATTATTTTTATTAGAAGAATATATTAGAAGATACAAAAGATAAATAATCTTGATCGTGGTTACATTTCAAATGATTTTATTGCATACAATAACTTTGTTTTATTTAATAGTTTTAATGCTCCTCCAATTTTTTCCTCATCTGTTGGCGAGGAGGTCACGGATTTGGAACTTGCTTCTGAGAAGATTGACATAAATGATTATCGATTTAGTGTTTTGGACTGCGAGACTCTTAGCGATGATAAATATATTTTATTGAGAGGAAAGGATGATACGGAAGTAGTTGTTTAGAGCTAAAGATATTCTAGAGCTAAAAGTAGATTGGCTCGCTTTTGTAAAAATATGAGAAAGAATATTCACAGGTTGGAAACAAAAGGTTGAGATCGCTTACAGAAAGAAAGGAAATACAGAATGTGGCTTAGGAGTTCGAAAAAGTGATCACGAATTATGCAGATAATAGTCTGAAAATTAAGAAGAAAAAGTTCAGGAAAATTTCTCGGTGGACGCTTCAATTGAAAAAAAAAATAAGGAGGCTGAGCCCTCAGCAAAAGCTTCTAGATAAATTAGTATTCAAATGGCAATTAAAATTCTGAGAGAGATATTATACAAACGTGAACTGCCTATATATAAGAGATTGATTAAAAAAGCGAAGAAAAAAGTAAATATAGATATCTCTTCAAGAGCACGGAATATTAGGATAGATTTTTAAAAAATATCAATCGGAAAGATTAAAAAGAAATTATTTATAAAAGGCCGAAACAAGAAGAAGATTTTGTAAAATTCTCGTGAAGGATTATAAAGAATTCTTTACACACAAATGTTAATGATGATTACTCTGAGATGACTGACATAAAATGTGTGAAATTGGAAGACTACTGTTGTGCTCCCGGGGCAGAATTCACTAAACAAGAAATCCAGATGGTGATTAATCATTTGAGAACTAGATGTGCGCCAAGTACCGATGGAATTACACCCACCGTCGTAAAAAGGACGTTTGATTTTTATTCTGATTTTATGGTTCTTTTATACAATAAATGCTTTAAATATTATATTTTCTCTAAATGTTCGAAGATCGAGGAGTCGTCTTAATCGCGAAGGAAGATGGAAAATATAAACCAGTTTGTAGTTGAATTGTAAATTTTATTCCAGAAAACAGAAAGTTGCTTCATGTGGTTGCTGTTTCCTGTAATATCAAAAAAGCTTCTTTTAGTCAGTGAAATCCGTTAAAAACAGCTTTTTTTTTTAATGAATTTTACTGAATTCATTAAACTTACAATATATGTATTACAATATGTTTATAGTATTATGAATACTTAAGCATTCATTCAAAAAAACTTTTTTATTCAGTAAAATTCATTGATTGAATTTTTAAATTCAATGTAATTGTAATCAACAAAATTTTTAAATTCAATGAATGAATTTAAAAATTTTGTTAAAATAAATGGTCCTTATGAACATGTTTGAGCTTTTATAAAACTATTCAGAGTTTTTAATCTGGGGTCATGCAGCGCTCCTCTGCCTTTGAATATTGTAGTCAATGAATTAGTTAATAAGAAATTCTTCGACCACTAGAAATGTCTGTTATGCCAACGACTTTATGCTTGTTGGGTCAGAATGCTTCCTGGAGAGGCTCGAGGAAACATTTAGAGATATTGTAAACATAATTGACGGTTGGAGAAAGGAAAAAAATTAGAGTTTAACTTTAAAAAGTTCAAGGTTTAATTTTTCCCCAAGGGAGATAAAAGCATTAGGAAACTTCGCCTTTTTTAAAATGAAAACGAAATTGAACTAATTAAGGATTTGAAACTTTTCCTTATATATTTTGCGATAAAAGACTATTAATACATATTGCAATAAAAGACTGACTTTTGTTCAACATTTTAAATATGTACATACAAAAAATGATTTGAATATGCAGTTTTATAAGAGAAGCTTCCCAGGGGAGATTCGAGCTCACAAGAGCACCACTTTTACGAAAGATCTTTAATAATGTAATTTTACAGATTGTATTCTCCGATACTGGACTCGTATTCCACGGTCCAAGAGTCGACAGCAGTTTGTGGGCCGCCAGATGTCGCTGCTAGTGAAAAACAGGTCTGCTCGACAAGAAGGCGCTCAATCCCGGAACGGCTGCTTTTGTTTGCTGGAAGAGTCCAAGATTTGTAGGTATGGTACGTGAAAGTAGGGATGTGGTCAGAGGAGAGGAAAACACGACGTTACGTCATTTTCGGCTCGTGCTTTGTGAGTGCAGCTAGCGTTTTGTTAGTACGAATAATTTGTTATTCTTATTTTTATTGATCGTCTGCTCTTTTTATTTTATATTATTTTATATTGTTATTATCATATTAGCGGTAAATATTATAAATATCAGTTACAATTTTCTACAATATCTTAAGCAAATAAAAACTTTACAGTTACTTATTGGAACTTCATGTAATACTCAGTTACTTTACTGAAATTAAGAGTTCCAGTAAATGTTACATTTCGTTGGAATAAACAAAATTATGTAATTTCGCCACAACGTTATGTTTTAAGACAATTTTACATTTCAAACAGGTATTTCCCTTCGAAATTTTATTTTTGTTTCATGAATTGATAAAAATTAATCCGTTCTTAAACAAAATATTCAATAAAACACAAAGCATAAAAATACGCAATGAAACTCCTTCTACGGTTTAGGATTAGCGAGCATATCTGTAGTGCCCACTTAAAAGCCATTCCGCGATCTAAATTCTTTCCGTTGCAAGCCATGCCGGAAGTTTTCCTATATATTCCTCTTACCTGCGTAAATTGAACTCGCCCAGCTAACAAAAGCAGCCGTTCCGGGATTGACGGTCTAGTCTGCTCGACATCCCATATTCTGTGAGTACAGAAGTTGTCGGAAGCGCAGGGAAAAGTGTTGTCGCGTCGTCAATCAGGCTTGTGCAGTTGACGTTCTAAGTTGACAATGGCTTTGTATGCGTTTTCGCCGTTAATTTTTTCGTATTTAAACGAAGACTACGGCCGTAATCCCTGAATCGGCGGCGAATTGAAAAAAAATATATATATATATATATGATGATCTTTTGCTCTGCCAGGAAATGTTTTCATTGCATATTTCAGATTGCCAAAATTTATAGTTATTTTAATTTGCGGTGAACTCAGAGAGTATTTGGAGCCACATTCAGAAAACAAGAGCGCAATTTCTACTGAAAGAAAGGCTATTTATACATTTTCTGAAATTATTAATATATATTGCAATTATATAGTTTATAAATGTAGAAGATAATAAGTATTTATCTAGCACATAATCCTTCTTCAGTTAATAATAATATAGACATCCAAGAAGAGTCTACTCAATTTATGTACTGCAAGAATTAAGTTTATTTTAAAATATAACAATAGAATACCTTATGAACAATATGACATTTATGACATTTTTTCAGTAGTAGTAGTACTAGTGTGATACTTTTAAAAATAATTTTTACCCCAAAGGGCTATTAATTTCGTTTTGGCATTTTGTGGCGTTTCAATATAAATGGCATTCCATTTTTTAAACTGTTGCCACCAAATATTATCGCCCTCTAATATATTTAAAGAAACTAAATGATGAAGAATCTGCATAAATGTATGAATGTTTCTCGCATTGTGATAAAACAACGGTACCCTAGAGCCATCAAATTTTGGATAACTTAATCCTCCACCCAAATATAGGCACATGGGAGCCCAAATTTGGAACTGCGAACTTGTTTTGTTATATATTCATATTTTATAAAGCATTTATGAGTCTTTGATTAAGAAAATTAACGATTTCATAGCGAGCAATAGCAACACTGTACGGGGGGGGAGAAGGAGAAAGGAAAAGAACATTTTCATCTCTAGCACGCGAGACTGTGTATCGGAAATCCTAAAGATATGCTCTTTTTAAATTATTTTGTGATATTGCTGTTGAATTGAATTTTATGGTTTAAGTGCGAAAAACATGACATTTAATAAATATTCGCCTTTTTTATAATGAAAACAAAATTAAACTAATTAAGGATTTGAAACTTCTGCGTATATTTTACGATAAAAGACTGGTTTTTGCTGAACATTTTAGATATGTGCATATATGATTCGGTTATGCAGTTTTATAGGAGAAGCTTCCCAGGGGAGATTCGGCCTCACAAGAGCACCACATTACGAAAGATCTTTAATAGTGTAATTTTACAGATTGTATTTTCCGGTGCTGGTGAGGTGGCATGCGCGTTAGCAGGCATTTCGCCCCTCTCCTTACTATAAAAATTTTATTAAGGATTGGCAGATTGGATATACAGGGAATTGATGTCTATATCAGTACAGGTTGCGCTTTCAAAACTCTAGTTGTGAAATTAATTCTTCCTGAGAAGAAAATCTCATTGGAATATTATAATATTGAACCGAAAGAGAATAACTTGATAATTACACTGATGGATCCAGGACTGGGCAGAACTTAGCAGATCCTTTTGTTGCCTACTATATTTTAATAGAAAATTAAAAAATTAAACTGGAAAAGTAAAAAAAATGATAACCTGTAATAGGAAAATTGTTATATATTCTGATTATCTGCCGGTTTTACAAGCTCTCTTTAACCCGTGCCAGCCAAATATTTTAATTCAAGCCACCAAAGAACTATATACAAGCTTTCTTAGGAAATATGAATTTAGACTTAACTGGATTAGAGTGCATGTTGGATATTTAGGCAAAAAGAAGACGTATGTCCTTGCTAAAGAAGCGGCTTTAGAACCTAATACTTTGAAAGCGGAAACACCAGGTTCAAGAAGAAAGACCATACGAAATATGGTAAATAATTTGTACAAGAATTAGGATATGCTATGGCATACTTAGTGCAGCCTAGGCTATTTCCATGGGTCTCTGCTGGCAAATTTTAAACTGAAGCTTGCTAGTCTTCTCAAGTTCTCGCCAAAAACAATAAACAGTTCTCGCCAAAGCACAGCTCCAACGCGTCATATAAAGTTTTGAAGTTTAACCTCTAGTTTCCGGCAGAGTTTAAAGGATATCCGTTGCGTCTGTTTTTAAAGAAGCGGCCAGATGCCAGGCATTAGCTTGCAAATCTCATCCATTTGTGTCTGCCACTGCTGAAAACTGAGTTTTGTACATTTGCCAGGAAGTCTCTCCGTTATACGTGGATAGCTTTAAAAAAGGTCAGGAAGACAGGTACATGTTTAAAGCCGGTGGTAGACTTGTTTTCAGCTGTCACTATTTGTTCAAGCTATCAGCTTCCTTTACTGCAGCAGAAACTTTGTCCCCGATTTATTGTTTGACAGTAAACTCTTTCTTCGATATTTTGTTCTACAACAGAAGTTTTTTTTATTTTTTATTTCTTCAACTTTATTTTCAACTATGCCTGTTCTCCCTTCCATAGCCTTGAATTGTTTTCTTTTGTGGCAGTAATTTCTGTTTTCATCTTCTACTGACCTTTTCAGCCTTTACTCGGACGGTGCCTTCCATATTTTCTTGCCCCGCATTTATTCTTTAAATGTAGCAAAGGTTGTCACCAACTCTTTTAGTCACTCTTCTATAGCTCTTGTCGCCAGCATTCAGCCGCACTCTTGACATCAAAAATTCCTACTTGCGTACGGATTCGTAATCGATTGAATGCACATAGAACCGATGATACTCTGAAGAAATTTAGTTTCCTAAAACACTTTACAGATCTGTCAATACTTTCTATTCGAAACTGCTGGAAGACACACGCTGTTGCAGTTTTAAAGGACTGATTATAGTTATACAGAAGTCGTACGAGTTGCACTTACATAGGTATAGGAACCAAAATGTCGCGAATAGTCGCCATTTTTAGACTTTTGGAGATTTGTTGCCATATTTGGCGACAAAAATTACTCACAAAAACGATCGCCAATTTGGTGAGGTACTATTATTTATTATTATAATTTACCAATTTGGCGAGATATAGTCATTTACCTCAATGTTAAATAGATTTACTCCTGTAACTCTATTTTTCGAGCAAGCATACTTCGTAAGTGCACATCTGTATCGCCACCGAAGGAGTGGCTTCTGGGATGGACCAATGGGCTTCCAGTAGTATTTCTGTCATTCACGTCATTTCGATCTTTCCCGCGCTTTATGCAAGATGGTTGGAAATATTTTGCCGCACAATTTCCTATGCAAAATAATTAAAGCATCGTGGATTTCTTGCCAAAATTTTCAGTGCAAAGTTAGATGAAATGTAAGCAATTGCGAAGATTTCACTACCTGGCTGAAAGAATTTGAAAGAAATACAGACGTATATTAGATAATCTACAAAACTTTGACTGATGAAACTCGGTTTCTGTTTTCAAGGAGCTACATTTGTCAGCATTCTAAATACCTAAGTATTTAGGTAAGTATCTAATTATCTAAATACCTAAGTATTTAGGTAAGTATCTAATTATCTAAATATCTAAGTATATTCTAAGTAAAGTACTCCTATGTATTTAAATTTACCAGTTATATAACAGTTAAATAACCTTTCGTATTTAAGGGGAGTTGGCTACAAAATGGTAGCTGTAATTATTATTTAAAATTTGCTTCAGTTACTACATTCAGTTCAGATGAAAAGCACATATTGCTATACATTTGGAACGAAAATTGTTTTCCAATTTTTAAATTTATTGATAGTAATTTGAAACAGCTACATTTTGCACCTTTGTGAAGAAAGGGCATTTAAGCCAGATTCATTTAATAAACGGACTCATATGTACTACTTAAAATATTGTGACTACTCTTATTTTGCACAGAGAAAACTGTAGAACAAATGGAAGAAAAATAAATGCAAATTTAAATTATTACTAATATTTAAGCAGAATTACAGCTGTACTAAAAAAGTATTAACATATTGTAAACAGAAATTTTTATTCTATGGGTGTTAGTAAACGCACGATATTCGAAGCTAACTGTATCTTGAGTCATTTTTCTCGATGTAAAGAGCGATAATACGCCACGAACACTAATCCCAATACCAATGCATGATAAAAATCGCGGAAGTGAAATGTTAAAGATTAAATAAATTTATAAAATTACTACAAGATTTCCTACTAAAATGATAGCAGCATTTATATGCCATACATTTATAAGTGCGAAATAACTGCAAAACAAATGCAAAATAAAACATAAATAACAACATGCCCTTTTATGTACAATTTCAAAGATTCAGCGTCACAAGAACAATAGAAGCCCATTGGTCCATTTTTTAAAACCCCTCCCTCAATGCCGATACCAATGTGCACTTGTGAATTATGCTCCCGGCGATGCTTCACACTCTTGGAGTCTTTCTACGTATTATTTCACTAAAATTATTTGCATTCATAGAAAATTCGTAACAATATTTCTTAAAATTTTTCTTGCAAAATGATTTAAAAAATTTAAATATTTGTCCTTTTCTGTACACATATTGCTAATTTTTTAGCAATCAATGTTTTAATAGCTTTACTTTCATTCTTTCTATCAGCTCCCCGAAAAAGTAGAAATTAGGTGCATTTAACTAACGAATGACAATCTAAGTTTAGAAAGCGAAATCTCGTAATTCAGTTCTTTGCGCTAGAAATCTGCATATAGAAATTCCTCGTAAATTAGTTTGGTTGTAAATATGGCAAAGCATGTGGGGGCTATCTGTTGATTGTTTAAAAACGGCAAAGGATGGGGAGGGGCTACCTGCCTAAAGGCAGAAATGCCTTCGTAGACTTTTCAGTAGAAAAGTACCTCGCATTCGTGTTGCACAGAGGACTTTTCTGATGAAAAACTACTCGTATTTAAGTTGCACATGGTGGAAATCACAAAAATCAATTATGCAGTCATCTTGTTCTCCGGTACAAATTAAAAGTATTCGGTAATCTTTATCTGCTTGGCCACTAGTAGAAGTGCTTACCATTTCATTTCCGAATATTTAAATTATTGTTATATTTTCAGGCACACACACACGAAAGAAAAGAAAAAAGAAAAAAAACAGAACTTTTGTTAAAGCGTTAAGGCCTGTCCACAGGAGTTAAGGCTCGTTTCCACTACTGCGTATGCGTTGCGGTGCGTATTGGGAGAAACGAGTCCACACAAGTACGCTCGCAACGTAGTTGCCGTAATTCTTTTTTCGCCGGCGTAAATTCGCATTACGCAGAGGACGTAAAACTGAGTTCGCTCGTGTTCAGCTTTTTCGCCCGCGACGTGGACGAACGGCCAATAGCTGACTGAGTTCGTATCACGTACCATAGTCGGAAAAAACTTGTTTACAGTTTTCAATATGGGACGGGGCCAAAGCAGTTTTATAAATCTTAATTAGTATGACTGATTTGTACATATAATAACTGTTTAATCTTACTATCCGAGTTGTTAAATTGCTTAATAAACAAAATTTCACTATAAAACGAATCGAATGTGATATTCTTCTGACCAAACCACGAAATAGAAGATGAAATATTTTAAACTTGCAGCCTTTTATGAGTATCAGATGATTTTTTCTCTTCAATAATTCCATTGGCTAAACGCAGACTTCGCTCGCGTCCTCGTTTGGACGACTTCTCGCCGGCGACGTGCGTTTCGTTGTGTCAGTCACGTCTTTAGCGTATTCGGACTGGCCTTTAGTTTTTAAAATAGTATGCGATTGTGCAAATGAGTTCAAGCAATTTGCTGTTATTTTATTCACTTAGTGTTCTTGGAAGCTAAGCTAAAGACAGGACGATATCTCCCTGCCTTAATCCCTCTCGGACGATTAAATAGGTGTTTAAATTATAAGTGATCTTATGTTTATCTCACAAACTAGGGTGTCAAAACAATATTGCAGTTTTGAATGTTTTCTGAGTAGTTTTAAATGTTTGGCTGGAATAAAAATAAAGCGAAATGCCACTTGCTAGCAATTAGATTGAGGCAGAGAGGGGTCGTACCTCTAAGTATAAACTTAGCCCTGTTCTCTCGAGCCGTATGCTGTCGTTTGAAATTGAAGTTATGAAAAATATATTCCAGTATCGGAATAATTGCTCATGCCATTACGAAGCGATGAAGGAGGAGGCATGTGGTACTTTTGCAAACGGCAGATTGCAAGGCCTGAACAACTACCTCAACTCTGTGGTCGACGTCTTGTTGTACTTGGGAACGACTAGGGAAGGCCGAGAGGCTGGAATTGATCATATAAATTGATAGTTTTCGAGAAATCTACCAGTGGAGAATATAATCCAATTCGGAGTCACCTGAGAGCCGTAAGATGTAAATAAAGGCTTTTCCGCAAAAATTAAGATGATAATTTTGAGGCATATATGACGTCTAACCCATTACGGGTGTTCTGGTTATTCAATCATGAAGGAGAAGTAAAGGCTAAGTAACTATTCAAGCTGCTTACTGAGAACGTGGATAAAATAGACCTACGAACTGCAGGTTTCTATAGCAGCTTACCACAAATCAAAAAAGAACCAGGCATCGGTGTTCTCCATTTACAACTTGTCAAAATTACGAAATTTCCTTAAATTTGACAGGACGGATGAGTTTTCTCTGATCCCACGAACTGGTTTTCCAGCGGAGATGCCCTCAGGAAGTGAGCGAAAAGACATCTGCGAACTCCCTGTTATCAACCAAGGTTTAACAATGTGTTTAAAATGTGACTCTACGAAATCCTACAATAATCAAATAAACTTAAATTTAAATAAATCCTAAACTGATTCACCTAAATATAAAATTCCAAGTTCATCAAAAAACTTACATTTTTATGCGCACTATGTTTAAATTTTAACTCGATAAATTAATTCTATTTTTAAATACTGATAATACTTAAACATTGCTAAAACGGATAGCCTCTTTAGCCTTGTTGCTAAAGGCGTATGATAGCCGCACATAACGCTTTCACATTAATTTAAAGAAACAAATTACTTGGCGACATTTTAGAACTTCTTAATTCTTTAAGGAATTTGGATCAGATATAATTAATCAATAAACCCAATAAAGTTTTAGAATAAAAATTAATTACTGCACGACAGCTGAATGTATGCAAAATAAATAGTAAATTCTAATAGTAAAGTAAATTCTAATAGTAAAGTACATTCTAAATAGTAAATTAATAGTAAATTCTAATGAGCGTAGAAATATAATCATAATAAAGAAAAACTGAATATCTGAACTAAAATTATCAGACTTGATAAGGTAAGTTTAAAAATGATTGAAATTAGTCAAGATTATACCTATAGATGAAATGTCAAAATATCTTTTGGTTTAAGACTTCATACAGAATTTTCAGTTGGCATAGGATAATTATATTCATATTTGACTACTGGTATGTGTAATTATATAATAATATAGCTTATTTGTAATTAATTTCACACCTTTTTAGGTGTTATATTTCGAAGTGTTATATTTCTTAATTTACCTTTTCCTTAATATGCTTCAAAGAACATTTATTCTTTCAATTTATTTTAACTATGATGGTTATACAATGTAGACTTTTATCATTAGGATGAATGAAATAGCTATGCAAGTTATTGAAACAGAACGATTGATCGCAACGAAGAACATAGAAAAGAAAGAACTACTGGAGAAACTAAAGAATCTCCAGAAAGCGATTTCTGCAAAAAAGAAGAAAACGAAACTTCATCTTCCACCCAAAAATCGACTTGAAGAATTGCGAATTAAGTGAGTGAGTTCATTTGCTATCTGGCAATGCATTTGTTTCTCAATTATGGTCTGTCACTTTAAAATAAGTACTTCAAGGTTATTTCCCGCAGCCCAGTTTGACTCCATGGGACACCAGTTTATACCAAGGCAACAAGAGTTGCGGGCAAAAACGTTGAGTTCCTTAATTTTTTTACCCACTTCATTTTCGTTAGGCGTGTTTTGCTTCATGAAAAGCAGAGGAATGAAGGCTGACTAAAACTACAATCTCATATGACGAGGAGAAAATAAATGCTGGGGCAGTGATGGCTATAAGAATTGCGATCACAAATGAGGGAGGTGGCTTTATGTGCCTATTTTTAAAGTAGCAGACTATACTACGCTTACTTCTAAGATATTTATCATCGAAATTATTCCATTTTCAAATAAAAGAATAATTAATACACTCACGTTTGTGAAAATTGCAACACAGTGAAGGACTTACGCGAGTGAGCTGAAATTTTCAGGAAATGCAAAGTAGCGCATGATATGCAAATGATTAGAATTGCAAATCCGTAGCGCATGCGTATGCTGAGCAGCGCCCTCTGAACGGCTGATGGATCCGAATAAATAGACGGCTGTAGCGAGGCGTGTATGGTTATCGGTGGTTATCTGCTAGTGGTAAACGTTAACTTAATCTGTACTTATGCCTCGTCGACGAAAGAGAGCGAGATTTGAACAACTTACAGAGTTTGAACGAGGGAGAATCATCGGCCTTCGTGAAGCTGGATTGTCGTATCGTGCAGTAGCCTCTCGTGTGCAGCGTAACAGCAGCACAGTGATGCGCGTTTGGAAGCAGTGGACGGACGAGTGTCGGACAACTCGGAAATCCGGGAGTGGACCCCGAAATGTGACGTCAGCTCGCGATGATAGACACCTGGTCCGCATGGCGCGGACGGACCGTACAGCTTCCTCTAGACAATTGGCAGCACTGTGGTCAATAGCTACAGGTGTTTCATTGTGTGCTTCATCAATTCGTAATTCGTAGACGTCTGCTGCAGTGTGGACTGCGCGCACGGACTCCTTTATACAGGATCCCCCTTTATACAGGATCCTGCGGCTACAATGGGCCAATCAGCATAGAGACTGGCGTGCCGATTGGCAGCATGTCGTGTTTTCTGACGAATCCCGCTTTAATTTGTGGTACCATGATGGCCGCATTCGTGTCAGACGCTATGCCGGTGAACGCCACCTTCCGGAGTGCATTATCGAACGCCACAGTGGACGAACACCCGGAGTTATGGTCTGGGGCGCCATAGCATATCATAGACGATCTCAATTGCTACGAATTGTGGGCAATCTGAACAGCAACCGGTATATCCGTGAAGTTCTACAGCCCGAAGCTGTTCCCTTCCTTCAAAGCTTGCCAGGCGCTGTATTTCAACAGGACAATGCCCGCCCTCATACTGCTCGGATTGTTAAATCCTTCTTTGCAGCGCAGCAGGTACAGCTTCTTCCTTGGCCTGCGTGTTCCCCGGATATGTCGCCAATTGAACATGTGTGGGATGTCATTGGTCGGCGTCTTGCTCGTGATCCTCGTCCTGTTGCGTCTGCAGACGAACTTTGGGTACGCGTACAAACGATATGGAATGCTCTTCCTCAGTCAGACATTCAAACTTTGTTTGACTCCATGCCACGTCGTGTAGCAGCACTTATTGCGGCGCGTGGTGGCCACACAAAATACTGATTCTGATCTCTTGTTCTTGTTTGTTTGCTTTGAACATTTAATCATTTATTTGTACCACTACCACTCAACTGTGTATTAAATTGCATTCAATTATGACAATTCCTTCTTGGTGTTGTAATTTTCACAAGCGTGAGTGTACATAACAAATAGAAATTAAAATTTTTCCATTTAGAAAATGTTAAGAGGGCAAATAAAATAATACATTCTTTCGTTGCTTCAATACTTTTTTATTCACAGATTTATAGTGAAGAACAATTTTATTTATTATTCGCTACTTGGTAAAATTTTTACATCATTTAGATGAACTAGATTATTTTAAGGCGTTAAAGGACTATACAGGCTTAAGAAAAAAGATTTATAAAATTACATATGTTTTAGATGCTTTCTATTAGAAAATAACTTTAGTCGCATCTTACGCAAGGAAAATCATGAATTGTCATCCAAGTAGCCTTTCACTGGCAGAAACGAACTTAGCGTTTCCCGAAGAATTAATTCTACTTTGAGCTGTTATTTCGCTTTAATATATTGGCCACCAAAAATTAAGTATATTTAAAATGAGTGCCACCAAAAATTAAGTATACTTGAAATGAAATAATAAGTGCTAGCGCAAATTGAAGAGCGTAAATTGTATATGATGTCCGGTACTAATTTAAAAAATCTCTCTGCGCATGCAAATTTAATCCGTTGATGATATATGACTAAATAAAGATGCTGCAACCTGAATTTCTTTTTGAAAAGTAGAATTTTCGGATTGGTGGATTCAGAGCAGTCACAACTAGAAATTTCAGAGCACAAGAATGTGCCATGCGTACAACACCCTTCCTAGGGAGAAGATTTCAAAGCACAGACGTCTGATGATAAGTATAAAAAATGTTCATGACTTAAAACTCATCCAGTAGTTTATCGGTATGTAGCATTAACTTGACTAAGTCTTCAGTTCAAAGTTCTAAAGAGTTGTAGCTGCAACAGTAACTGTTTCACAATAAATAATTTACAAAAAGTTCAGAAAACTTGGTTTACAAGTCAGCGATTTGTTTGTCACTCGTTAGTATGTACAGGTTTGCGCGTTAACAGAAAGTCAGAAATTTCGATATTGTACTTTGTGATAGAAAAAAATTATTTTTTCAAATGCAGATTTCAAGTCGCTCCATTGTGCAAAAAGAGCAGTTTAAAACTGATATAACATTTCAGAGGGACAATGCCTTTGTATAATTTTTTAGCTTTGTCGCGTGAGATAAAATCCAACCTCTGCGGTCAGCTAGTGTTACCGTATAAAAAACAGTACCCCATAATAGACACAGATATGGAATTTTCTATCAGACAGATGGTTGATTGAAATATGGACAATTTGCAGGTTTTGGAGAAGGAAGAAGAATATTAACTTCTACATTTCAATAGTAAATCCGGAAGAAAATATTTCGAAGTAGGTTGAATGCTTGAAAGAGGGAAGCGTGACATCGCTTTAGTAGGTTACCATTCGCGTTAACATGGGAGAAACTACACTGGCGAAATAAATTAAGAGAATTTTCATATTTGATCTACGATCTCCAAAACTACTAGACAGATTTTAATAAAATTTGGTATGAACAGAGGTTGATATAATACAAACAAAATAAACATTCAGCAGTTATAATAGACACATATTTTCGTGTGTAACACTCATGGGAGTCTGAAGGTCTGAAACAGCGGTTGCAGAAGACACAAACGAAATGCGTTAATAGGAGGTATGGTTCCCTCTTACAGCCATACAGGCCTCGCAGCGTAATGTCATACTGGAAATGAAGCAGTTTATCAGTGCCTGTGGCAATTGGTCCCACTCATTCAGCAATGCTGTCTTCAGTTCCTGGATGGTTCTCGGAGGGAGGCTGCGAGTTGCAATTGCGCTCCCCAGAGCGTCCCAGACATGCTCTATCGGGTTGAGTCTAGCCAATCCATCCGGCGAATATCCTCACTCTCGATAAATTCGTCGACCAGAAGAGCTCTATGTGGGCTCGCGTTATCGTCCTGTAAGATAAACTCGGGGCCCACTGCACCCAAGAAAAGGCGAAGATAGGACTCCAAGACCTCATCCCTATACCTCACAGAAGTCACATAGCCTATGTCAAAGACGTGGAGAGGTGTTAGGCCATCCAATATGACCCTGCCCAGACCATTACACCGCCACCGCCATAATTGTTGATTTCGAGGATATTGGAGGGTAGGTAGCGGGTCTTTGGCTCTCTCCATATGAAAGTACGGCGAGAATCGGTGTTTAGGCTAAAACGGGACTCCTCGATGAACAGAACGGTCGCCCATTGCTCTGTACTCCAATCACTATGTTGCTTGCACCATGCTAATCGGACTCTCCTGTCCGTAGACGTGAGCGGAACGCAAACAGCCGGTCTACTGGGAAACAACCCTCTCTCATGCAGTCTCTTGGAAACAGCCACCTTTGTTACACGGGTTCCTGCGGCTACATACAGGTCCCGAGAGAGCTGAGAAGCTGTAGCCTCTCTGTTACGCCTCGCTAAAATGGACAAATAGCGATCATCTATGGCCGTCATGTCTTCTCATGAACGACTCTCGATGGATCCAGTATTTCCATAGGTTACACACGAAGCTGGTACGACGCTGGGCGTTAAATTAAACTCTCTGCAGTTCTGGACTTGCGATTGGCCTGCCTGTAGCCTCCCCACAATTCGCCACCTCATTCTATCATCTAAATTTTGGTGGCTACTTATTTTTACTGTTCCGATATGAATTTAACCGATTGATGCAAGATAACACCAAGAAATTCGCCGGGGTGTGCTAGCGAAGGAAATTCGTCTTACTCTCCACGCTCTTATAAAATCTGTTTTTCTACTGGCTTCGCCTACACACACGTGCACGTCTACGTATTTGCCGTACAAGATTTGCATTTTCATCTAGAAGCAGTGGTTTTTCCTTCAATTCAGTTCTTTTCATACAATTCGATAAAATATGCAAATTTTCTTAATTTATTTCACCAGTGTAGTTTGGAGATGATTTGTTAGTGTTGGCAAGCATAATGGCGAAGGAACGCTCAGAGCTCCACATCTTCGACGAAATCCTGTAAAAGGTCTGAAGATGATATATAACAATATCCGATATGACGTTTTCGAATTCAGACCGGTCAATCCTCGCTTACAAACGTTCTGCAAATGAAAATCCTTCTACTTTAGCAGTGGATAATTTTGCACAGTTAGATACCTCTTAAAAAATACGAAAAGTCCATTATGAAGGTCTAGTGACTGATAGAAGTAGACATACTTCATTTTTTATCTCATATGTATTTTCCGTCAGGAAAATGGGTTACATACAGAGCAGAGCTAGGTATTTTGCTGCCCGGTGCAATTTCTACTGCTCCTAAATTCTGTTGTTCGATGCTTCTTAAATTCTAAAAATTTTGCCGTTTCTAAATTCAGCTTCGAAACCAGTATGTAAATACTGTTTGTTTGTTAAAGGATAAGTGCGTTTTTCTGACGGATCCTGTATTTGCCTTTTTCAGTTTTTTCTGTGTTAAATCAAAATTATTTCTTGGATATTTTTTTAATATTCTTGAATTGACTTCATCTATTATGTGCTTATATATAACTTATTTTATTACACAATAATAATAAATGACCTTTAATCTCGAATTTGATTTGTGAAACATTCATAAGAGTCAACATTATACTTCACAACTCGAATGAAAGTGCTTAGTTTATGTGAAACTATATTATTGAAGGAATAAATAATGCGTGAATCTGTATCGTAAAAGGCAATCTATGAGCGACTTAAGTATAAATGAAATCAAATTCATGATCAAATATTATACTGTTTTTAATATTAGGTATATTATAAAAATTCTGGACGTTCTTTTGGTGAAGAAGCACAGATGCTGAATGTCCATTTCTTGATAACTCCTTTTGTTTGGCATAAATCGAGAATTAACAATGAATTTTCTTGAATATCATAGACAACCTGAGTGTTCTTCAGAATATACTGAAAAGATTTCATCTTGCCAAATATATTTTCTATTAATATTCTAAAATATGTGTCCGAAAAATAATTATTAAAATATTCGACAGAAAAATAATTATTGAAAATATTCTCTGAGTTAAAAATTGGGAAATAAGATGTTGAGATGCGTTATTAATAAATCTGTTAGTAAGGTCAATACAGAAATTTTGCTGTCATATGGTTCTCGATAAAATTCTTATTAAAAACACTAATTTAATTTACTATACTTTAGTTGGCTGAAAATTAATAATGTTCAAATTTATACGACGGCTCGCACTCCTTACCGAACTCTTCCTCAATAGGAATTATTTATTACGCTTCATCTGGAAACATCACCATCTCCCTAATATTATAAATACATCAAGTATAATTTAAATTCTTAGACTAAAAGAAAAAAATTTTAATTAATTTTATCATTTTTTGATATATTTGTAATTCTAGTATTTAATCTAACTGAAATTCTGTTCACCTAACTGAATTTTGCTATGACTTACTTAGTAATGTCGGTAAAGTATCGCCCAGACTGCAGTCAACTTATATGAGCACAGGTTAAAATTCAAACAACTATTTATCTTTTAAAGTTCGCCTTTATTTTAATCTATTAATTGGCACAGACTGTCAGATGATTTTTCTTCCCATCTATCTTTTAACTAAAACGATCACAACTAAATCTAAAGTTTAACATAAACTATCTACTTAATTATTTCTACTTACTAACATGTCGACTTGTTGTGATTACACAAAGTTTAGCAGAAACAGAACTTCGTTAGCTTGTGGATAACCAAAAGACACGTTTAAATTAAATAGAACAAAATACAAAATTAACACGCTTAACTAAGCTTTGGCTCTCTCCTAAGAGCTCAAAAAATCGAGGCTAGCAGGAACTTTAGACAAACTGCAACAGAGGAAAATTAAAGCACGGTGATGGTCAGCCTATGCTGCCAAGCGCTTTCTGAAAAATGCATAAACTAGAAGCTTACTTGTATTTTAACTAATCTGCATTGCGGTGGAAGTTGGTGAATTTATAGTAAAGCCATAAATAAGAAGTTCATTAAAATAAAGCCTTACAATTTGATCACTCCAGATGGGTTGCAAATAAAGAATTAACAAGCTAAAGTGCGGATGATTTGCCAACAACAATTTATAACAATCAGAATTGTCTTGAAATGTACGAACATCAAAATCAAATCACTTAAAGCCAAACACTTGGCTTTGACCCTTAGTTAATCACTATGGAAAGGGTTCATTTATTTACCAACTTAAGACAGCAACAAGATTAGATGAGGGCTCCGACCAGTATTATTTTCTTTAAAGAGAAAATAGCTGGATCTCCGCTACCAGTCACGAGCAAACGTAGAAGTAGGAATAAACCTCCTTCCTACGTCCATCCGAGCAAGACAACAATGTATAAGTTGCAGTTGACATTCTCAACTTTTTAATTTCATACGCTTGCTTTGCATTTCCATAACCTTCCGGTTTGATGGAATGAATATATATGATGCCAATCAAAAAGAAGATAAGATTGTGTTTAACTTAAGCTTAGCGTCAAGCAAATTTTAAACTATAAGTCTCACATGTTTTATTTTTCGTCGCATAAATTATATTTATATACCTTAATCTTTTGCTTTTATTCTTTTAGAACTGATGCCCAAAGGGAAGAAAACGATTTTCTAAGGAATTTCTTACGGAATACCTTGAAAAACAGAGGAACAGATTTTGCGCTTTATCAAAAATTAGTATCGAATGCAAAAGAATATTTTATCAATGCCTTGCGAGATGTAACAAATACCCTAAAGCAGAAGAATACCCCCGGAAGTGTTGATTCAAATAATATCGATAGTCATGAAGAATTCACATAAAAACTGCTTGAAGATTCTTTACCGAATATTAAATTTAAAAAATTCATTAACACATTATGTTTATGCAAATAATTACTTCTCTATGCAAAGTAAAAATACGAACCTTACAGGATGAATGTTTTAAATAAATGCAGTGTATCAGACAGTTATTTACTTTTTTAAAGCAAGAGTAAATGGAGATATTATTTACGTTGTCTGATAGATACTAAATGATGTTTAATTTACCTGAAACTTTATTAAGTAACGAAATTTATTTGGATATAACACAGTATATCGAAATTAACTATTTCCGAAATGCCCAACCACTTTGTTAACTAGCCAAGCAATTTGACCAAAATACAAAATACTCATCAGTTATTAGCCATTATCTCGAACTGTGACTAATAATTCCTAAATGCGGCCTAGAAAAATTTACTACATCTAGGAAACCGTCTTCCTTTCGCTTTTAATGATTTTCGGAAAGTAGAGGCCCCTGGGCGCCTCTACAACTTCCTTCCATATCACCGAATCACGACAAAAAGCAATTTTGAAAAATCTGTTGCACAAAAGCTATTTATGCATACATATATTTTAAATCAGAAACCGTTTTAAACTTTTGCAAAGAAAACATTACAGTTTCAAAAAACTTTAAAAACTGATTAACAAGGATTTCATTTAATACTCACCAACTTTGTTCTTAATTACAAAATCTGAAATGATAACTAAGAGCAAACAAGACGTGTATCGTATACGACCAGAAATTTCGAACTTAAGGAAGAAGGAGAAAAACAAGAAAAGATTTTTTTCCCCATGTTGCTTAAAGTCGTACAAAATATGATTGCTTTCATAATTGCTAAGAGATCCCAAAACTCTCCAATTCTTCCTCGTTATCTTCAAAATCTAGTATTTGGAGTTAAAGATTATTTTAGAAGAGATTCATATTTGGTATAAGTTCTGGTTAATTACATTTTGTTGCATTAAATCTACTTTTTGTTTCAATTATTCTAACAAGCATAACAAAAGTATAAAAATTTGCTTTCAACTAACCAAATAATGTCAAGTTCAATTATTTTAGTACCCTGAATTTGATTTGTATTCACTATCTTTTAATATTTATCTTTTTTTTTTCTTTACCTTCAGCTGATGAAGCTTTTTAAATAAGTGTAATTTCTTGAAACTTTAAAAGTTCATTCAAACATCTCACTTCACGTCACAAATTTTTAAAATATTCACTAACTTCAAATTCGTTTTTGTTTATATTGGCTAAGAAATATCACAGGAAATGTTTACAGGAAAGTTAAAACTTCGCTTTAGGTTCATGTCTGTTCCGTTTTACTCAAGTTAATTTGCAATAAAGACAGATTTCAATTTAAAGTTTAATTGTAATGAAAGAAAGAATTTTTTTTCGGGGGGAGAGGCACATTTTGATATTAAAACATCTAGGTGGATAGCAATTAAGTGATGAATAACCGTTTTTGCTTTGTGAATAATTATTTGTGGTTTCTTATCTTAACAAAGATAGACACAGATTTCTATTGAAAATATAGGCTTGAAATCAAGGAGAGCTGTGATTGTCTTAATTCTTGTACATATTTATCATTGATGCTTATAAATTTAATTTAATATCTTACTAAAAAAATTTAAAATAGTTGGAAACTTGGAAGAGAATTCGCGTAAAATTTCTATCTAAATTCGTACTAAACATCAGCATTATAATATTCTACCAGTGTAATCTTTCCCAAGTCACATGTGTAGGATGGCATTGTCTATAACAACCGGATGACGCGGCAAACTGAGTAAAAGGACTTTTTTTTTCTCCGCGTAATAGAATTCAGATGATTCCGCCATTTTCGCTTCACAGTCTTAAGCTGCGTTCACACTGGTCCGTTGGGGCGTAAAGCGTCAAAGCGAAAAAAAAACGGTTTCCGCGTACGCCAGTTCACACCAGCGCGGAAACTTTCGCGTCAAAAGTTGTTATTAGTTCACGCTACGTGGCTCTTTGTATCGGAAAGTTGCGGGAAAACGTACTTCCGCTTTTTCGTTCCCGCCTAAATCTTCCCGCGCATTGAGTACCCTTCGCGTCCGATTCTTTCCACTCTGTCTTTGGTTTCTTACTGTATTTCAAATTAAAATGGATCCTGTTTCAGCTAAATTGAAATTAATTTTGCGTCTTGCATTACGAAGAAGAAACAGAAGATAGTGGATTCGACCCATATTTGAGAGACGAGTGCAGCAAGGAGATGCAGATAATTTAATTGAAGAAATGAGGCTGAATGATATTGAAAGTTTTTTTAATTATTTTCGCATGACGCCTCATCAGTTCGATGAACTGCTAGCTCTGGTTGGACCATCGATACAGAAAGAAAATACCAGTTATCGTCAAAGCATTCCAGAAAAACACCGTTTAGCTGTAACATTAAGGTATTCATATATCTAACTTATTTTATTTGTGAATTTTTCTGAGTGTTAATTAAAAATTATTAATTGCATGTTTTAACTTCTGAGATCGAGTTTTCCATGGGAAACAGCAATGCTTATAAAATTCTTACATAAGGCATATGCTTCCCTTAAACTAATTTAGTTAATCTAATTAAACTATTATATTTTGTTATAATGTGTGCAAGATTTATTGAGTTACCAAATATCATACTGCGAAAAGGCGTGCAATAAAAAAGTTGAAGAAATTTTAAAAAATTTTGATTGAAACATTTTCTGCCTTATATTTATATTTTTTAATTTTTAAATGTAATTGTAATTACCTCAATTAGTCATATATTAATGAAGAGTCACTATTTAAAATTTTATCAGCAGCTTTAATTTTATATAAAACCTATTGAAGAAATTGTATTTTATATAATATTTCTTTATAAAATAACTGAGAGTTTTTGTTTTGAATAATTAAGTCGCATATTAATAAATTTGTCAGTGCTCAGGTATTTAAACTAATAAAAAATTATCACCAAGATTAAACCTTCGGCTTTGTTGTAATAAAATTTGAGTGAAAAGTGATCTTGCATTTGAGGAAATCAGACAAAGTGCATAGAAGTATTTCATAAAATCAGCATTAATCCAGATTTGGATTTTGTTCTAATTTAAATGTCACATTCTGTCAAGCTTTCTTTCTGTATAAGTAATAATCATTCTAAAATTTTTAAACAAATTGCTTAGTATTCACAAGTTATTTAAAATTAAGAACTCAGTAATTATTTAAGTTTGGTAGAAAAGAAGCCTTAAACTGGTGTAGATTCTAAGTAAAATTCAAAATATAGAATTTTGAAATCTAGCACTATTTACTAATAACAATCTGTTGCTTTAAATGTGTAGAAATTATTGACCATATCTCACTTAAGAATGATAATTATGATTTACTATTATAATTACTTAAGAATTTTCTTTTAAATAATTTAATTATTATATTAATTTATACATTTTTAACAGTTACCTAAATTATTTTATTTAGATTGTTTCATTTGATTTCTTATTTTCTTCAAGAAATTTTAAAGCATGTTCATTTAAAAACTAAAGCAAAAGCTGGATATTTAAAAAGGATTAAGATACTTCCATTTAGACAGACTATCAAGTTAGGTAGATTAATTGAACAGATTTTTTTTCTTTTATGGACATTCTTTCTTCCTTTGAGCATTTTATTGATGATATTATATACTCCCAAGAAAGTATGTATGATCAACATATGAGATAAATAAGAGCTATAATATAATGTTTATATTTTATTCAGACCATCAAAAGGTGAAGTTTCCAAATAATCATTTTTCACAATATAAATAAGTAATCGTTTCTCTCAAAGTAAAACTTCTTAGTATATTATTAAAGAATTGCAGTTAAATATTTGTCATTTGATGAATGGTCTTATATACAAAAAAGAAAAAGTGTAAATGTGGAAGTTCCTTGACCTGTTCAAAAAAATCAAACTTTTAAGGTAAAAAAGGGCTTTAAAATTCATAGAAACACTTCTGGAAAGATATGTTACATTTTAACATGAATAAATTTGATATTAAATTTCCTGCAGGTGTTTCTGTACATTAATTTGTGTGATGGTATTAATTTGAATGTAATACCTATTTTTGATCTGTATATTTTCCTCTTAAGCATATCTAACATAATATTTTCAAACCATATAAATTCACACAAAAGAAACTGTACATATATTTAAAATAATAACTGCTTAAAATTACATTTTCAAATTAAAACCAAAACATGATTCTCTTAGGTAAAATGATATTCTTTGTAGTTAATCATACTGCTATGCCAGAATATTGTGGAACATGTAGATAATTTTAAAACAAATCTTACTCTTTATCAATTAAATAGGGCTCCAGAAATGTCATTGATTGATACAATGGTCATTCTCTCTTTCTTTGTGTAGCACTACCACTCCTCTGTTTCAATAATCTTTTTTCTTTTCGAAAGCGATCTCGGAGCGATTTGTATCGCTCTTGGCATCTGTCAGCTACAAGAATAAATCATAAATATAATATAAGAAACTCTAACATGTAGAAAAGTCATAAATCGTAATACTTCGTTAGCTAAATTGATTAAAGAATACAATCTAAAAATAAAATGAAAGATTCACTTGAGCAATAGTATGAGAGGAAATTAGGATATTTTTAACTTACAAATTCAGTAAATCATGCTTTATGAATTTATTCAAAAGTTAATTTTAGTTAATTAAACTTCTATATATTTCAAGAATAAGCGTAAATAGTTTAAACAGAGAGAATTTTAATCAATTTAAAATGCAGAACCATTTTATGCCACTCACCTGTAGATCCAATCGCTTCAGCTATACTGATCCACGCATTTCTTCTCATCAGCGAATTTTTATGCCGTTTATCGTTTAAATTATAGATATAGGGATATTTCTGAAGTTCATTTAACAGAAGTTCGTCGGTACTTATAGAAAAACTCATTGTTTCTTACAAAGTGATTTTCAAAGTTACAGTAGTCAGCCGGTCAGTAAACAAACGTAATCATTGGTTGGTGTAACCACGTGATATCAGAAACTTACCCGTCAAGCGGCAAAAAGTTGAAGTTGAATCAACTCACGCGGTCTCCGGCCATCCGCAAAATACCGCCTCTGAGTTCCCTTCTGATTGGTTAACGCGTGACCGCCTTGGTGTGAACGCAGTTTTAATGGCGGAATCGTCTGAATTCTATCAGGCAAAAAATAAAAAAAACCCTCTTTTTGCTCAGCTTGCCGCGTCATAATCTCAATTTCGTAAATAATCTTATCTACTTCCTTCTATGAATTTAATCACTTTGGAGCAACTATTCATGTTTCCATTAAATTATCGATTTTCCCATAAATTGGATTAGTTATTTCAAGCCCCTAGACAGTAAGTACCGATCCTACACATGCAACTTCTGAATTTCATTGGCAAAATTATATTCGTTATCTAAACTTCTATCTCACAGCGGCATTCATCTTAAAGAGATCTTTTACTCGTTCCCAAAGAATCTAATAAGATTTTTCTTCTTTTTGTCATTACAAAATAATATTTCTTTTTGTAAACTGACTATCGAACCTAAATTCAACCAACGTACGATCATTTAGATCACTGATTTTGAACACTGCAATAAATTTAGGTGGATTTTAAAAATAATATTAAATCAAAAGACAACGATTCCGTAAAACCTAGTGACCTGAAGATGGTCATTGATGACGATGACTTATGCAAACTGGCGGTCAAGCCACATTTTAAATTTGATTATTAGAAGAAATTCAATTCAAATTAGATTACTAAAATTAAACTAAAGCGAAAGACATCGGTGACCATATCGATAGAAAGTTATTAGGGTGTGGCCATGAAACATTTTTTGTAGTGGTAATAGTTACTAGAGCAAATATGAATACATGATATAGTAATCTAATCTAATTCTCCAAGTACACTCATGTCCATAAATTAAGGATAATTCGGAGTCACGCGGAAATCGAACTCTAAAATAAATATATCACTTGTAAAATCACTACACACATCTTCAAGGATCATATGCAAATTTCAGAAAGTAGCCAGATGACACCGATGGTACGTCACAATGACGAGAGTGTAAGAGAGTGATATATAAGGAATACAGGCAAAGAAGTAAAATTGTTTGCAGGCGCTTTATAAGTATTTCAGTGCAATAACCGAATAGTTATGACACAAAGGACGCACTTGGATGATTTTTTACGTGGTAGAATTATCGGCCGTCTGGAATGTGAGCGTACCCAACTGGAAGTATCAGACGAACTTGGAATTGCCTAGAGTGTCATCTCCAGGCTTTGGCAACGGTTCCAAGATGATGGGAATGTGAGTAGACGTTACAGCACAGGTCGCCCCAGAGTTACAACGCCGAATGAGGACCGGTATTTGGCAGTTACTGCCAAAAGAAACAGGCGGAGCACAGCCTCAGACCTGTCTCGTCAGCTCTCTTCAGCCACTGGTGAGACAATTTCAAAGCAGACCGTGTACAGACGCTTAGGGCAGATTGGTCTACATGCTCATAGACCTGTCAGATGCGTTCCACTTACTACAACTCACTGTCGCCTGCGGTTAGCCTGGAGTAGAGAGCATGCATTGTGGACACCGCAACAGTGGGCTTGTGTGATGTTTTCCGACGAGTCCAGGTTTAGCTTGCAGTCTGATTCTCGCCGGACATTCATATGGAGAACTCCAGCTACCCGTTACCACCAAGAAAACATCATTGAATGACACCGCTACGGTGGTACAGGAGTGCTCGTTTGGGGTGGAATTATTCTGGGCTCCAGAACTGACTTGCAATTTGAAATTGGAACCATGACAAGCCAAATCTATCGGGACGTCATTCTGGAACATCATGTACGTTTGTTTCGGGGCGCCATGGCGGCACAATTTGTGTTTATGGATGACAACGCCCGTCCTCACCGTTCAAACATCGTAAGCGAATGCCTTCAATCGGAGGAGAACACCCGTATGGACTTTCCAGCATTCTCACCGGACTTGAATCCAGTAGAGCACGTGTGGGACATGTTTGGCCGACGAGTTGAAGCCCGTCAATCTCCTCCTAGATGCCTACCGGAACTTCGGAGAGCATTGCTTTTTGAGTGGTGTAATATCCCCCAAGATCAGATCGATAATTTGATACTCAGCATGCCTAGGCGTTGAACGGACTGTATTGCATCGTCTGGGAGACATACAATGTATTAACAATCACACCAACCATGTAATATTGGTTTTTTGTAAATAGGTTTTTTTTTGTAATTTGCTCCAGGGGGGAAAAAATCGCTAATTTTTTTAATAATATCAAACATATAGCATCTTTTTTTGCTCTTTACCTTTTGTTTAATAAATAAGCTTTACAAATAAGTAAAATTTGTTTTGCTTCTAACTCTTCCTTTGCCTGATTTTGCATTATCCTTAATTTATGGACAAGAGTGTATCTGGAGATCCCCACTGAAGATGTTTTTAACATCAAAACACGTGAAAATAATAAAGATTATCGTTTGAAGATTACAGTAAGATTGTTTCGAAATTATTATTTTATAAGATCATGTTTGAAATGTTACTTACTTATCTATTTTAAGTTAATTGTACATCTATTTATTTATTTTTATACGCCGTGTTAGAAAATTCCTTAAGGTATCCGACCACGTACAAAAGAAAATTTTCGGTCAAATTTTCGACTTTTACTTTATTACATTATCTTAAAGAATACATCTTTAGATATCAAATACAAGTATCTGCTTGTTGATAGGTTAATTAGAACTGAAGTTATAAACAATTTTCTATAACGGAACAAACCGGAAGTTCCATTATTCTGAACCGGAAGTGAGCGTTTAAAGAGACATATCTGTTTAGGAACCTTATTTATCATCAAGATTTTGTAAATTATAAACCTTTGTACTAAGTTTAGATATTTTGTAATACATTTTCAGAATATGGTGATAGTTTTTCCCATAATTTCGTATTTAGGTTTGGTGAAGAGGGTATTCGTCGGTGAATGTATGTGTTGTTGCTTTGTAGATTAATGCTGGCAATTACTTGACTTAGAAGTTATTTCATAGTTTTGCCCCATTTGCAACTAAGTAAAAAAAAATGGAAGCGCACGCAATCTTCAGCACACAATCTTCAGCACGGCATACGTAAAGCGTAACATAATTGTTCTGTAAATTATAATGGAGCAGCTTCGGGTATGGAAGCAGTTGGTACTTATCGGCTTTATGAATGATCTATTAAATTATGAAAGTTGAAGTACAAGGAGTATTATGGGGATGGAGATTCTAACAGGTTTTTAATTGTGAAAGATATATAAAGATTCTGTCAAAAAATTGGAATGCATTGGACATGTATAGAAAAGTGTTGGTAACAGACTACGAAAAGTAAAAATCTCCACTCCTGCATTGAAAGGAAAAGGTAAACTTACTAATTCTTTTATTGATAAACTGTAGAATTAGGGACTGCAATTAGAAGTAATGTTGGAAACTTAATTGAGATGCAGCAGGCTATAATAGCTGCTTGTTCCATGGTAGCTCTTCTTTTTCGAAGCCAGTTGGTGCAACTATCAATGTGCGATTGCAGAAAAGAAAAAAAAACCTTCTGGTATATCAACATATACTTTAAATCTAATTAAACCTACATATATCGAGTTGCGCAAACAGTTATTAAAAAAGTGCATACATGGCAAAACTCAAAATATCAAGGAACTTTTTTAATAGCATTTTCTTGCAAATTGTTCCGAAAGAAACATTCATAAACTTGTTAACATTAATGTTTAGAGCAAATGTAAGTTGTAAATGTTGCATTATTTAATGTTATTTAATGACGGATTTATAGGTTGGCTTGAAGTATATTCAAAGTTAGGTATGAGTACTCAATTTTACACTGAGCAGGGAATTCGAAAACTGAAAAATATTTTATTTTTAAAACTAAGTGTAAAATAACGACTCTGGAGGCATTCCACAAGTTTTGCAAAACACCAAAGGAAAAAAATTACGCTTTCTTTCGAAAGGAAAAGCGCAATGTTTCTAAAAAAATCAACGTGTCAGTTACAAAGCAGGGGAATTTTAATTGTCAGAAATGTTTCTTTCATTAAGAAATTATTTTATGAAAACTTTAAACTTATTTTCTGAAAAATGCAATTTTTTGAAAATATTGCTAATAGTAACAGTAATAACTCACAATTTTATCGATGAAATTAAATTGTACTTTCCATGTATGTTTCATATAATCTGATGGATGCTCAGAAGCGGAAGATTTTAGACTAATTACAAGTTGAATTGCTACTTTTTATTTTTATATTTTGGATGCGATAATAGGAAAATATACAGTAAGTACTATACATTTTGACACATCTAAAAAATTTATGAATATTTCTTAATTATTTTACTTCATTGCATACAAAACTATTGTAAAAAATACAAATTAAAAAAACTGTATATTCATGTATACATTTGTTCACCATGGTTGTTGCCATAAAGGCAAAATGTAAGCAAAAAATTATCCTTTTTTTTTCATTATTTTTCAAAATTAAAATTGCTTAACATTACGTTTTAAGCTGTTTTCACTCATTAATATGCTTATCTTCAAATTAATATGTTTATAACTAAAATAATATTATTTTTTAAAAAATGGTACCCGAAAGAGGTCAGGTTTTTATTTTCCAATCGTTGTTCCTAGCCATATTCTTCCAATTACAGAAGTGTTTAAATATACTTACTGTGTAACAAAACTATTTAACCGTAACCGAATCATATTGAACGCCACCGAGTGGCGAAGACGAACAGTTTAAGACAGTGGACCTCCAGCCGCGATGACGTTAGGTTATCATATAATAGATGTCTGTAATTCGAATGTTTAACGTTCCGTTATATATTTAATATTTCTTTATATTTCCTTGTACCCATTCCTGTGTGCTTTGTTAATAAAATACTTTTAAAGCTAGCCGGCGTTCGTGTTTATTGAGGAACGGCTACAACTGGCGTCCAACGAAATTTGATCCCAAAATGGCGCATTAGAATGTTGAGAATTTCTGTTTGGCTTTCACAAGTCTTTACTCCCGAATTTAACTTCTGGTTGCTGGAGATCGACTTATTTTCTTTCCAGGTGTCGACTGCTAGTCAATTGCTGGTTTACAACACTAAATGTTCATATAAAGTATCGTGTCGTGCTGCTCGCACATGGACTGCAAAGTCAACAACTTTCCGTGGAATAAAAGATTAAGTGTCTTTTAAATTAATGTTTAGTCAAAATTCTTTTTAACTTTATTATTTGTTACAAGCTGTTTCTTAAAGCAAATGTAAATTCCTTACTGGAATCTAGTTTATTGATACTACGTAAAAGCATAAAACGAAAGCAAACGGCTTTCTTTAACCAGACGGTTATTTTTGAACTGTTGTTAATTTGTTATTTTAAAATGTTAATAAGCATATTAAGTTAACTTGTGGATACGGTTATCAAACTAAATGTATGTTTAAATGATAAAAGTTTCGAGTATATTCAAGGACTTTGTTCATCATTCTAGTCTAGTCGGGAACGCTATTGCCGGGATACCTCATAATATGAGGTTTATCCGGCTCACTAAAAATCTGCAGAGATCTGCACCAAACATAATTTTCCTGACAGGTGCATAGAATAATATGAGATGAAGAAACAAGTTTAAAGCATAACCAAACGGGGGTACCAGACACCGCAAATAAATCAAACCAATGAAAAAGACGATGGAGAGGTATTCCTAACAATTTTAACATAGAAGTTAATTCGATTTAACTTACAGCAGCAGATGTTTTTTCTTCCCCCTCACGGAATGTTAAGCTAGATGAGTTATGCTGTGTTTATGCCCAGTCTTTTGATTATATTTTATTTCGTTTCCTGGGAGTGCTCTTGCAATGAATGTTTATTCTACGTAAAATAAAATATTGTACTTGTTGATTTTCTTTCGACGAACTTTTGAGCTTATAGTGTACTTTAAGAAAATATTGCTTTCCGTTAATGAATGTCTTGAAATATATTTCTTGAAATAAAAGAAAATGATTATGAATAAAATGGAACGTGTTCTACCAACCGAATCTGTGTCTGTTTCAAAATATGCTCTTGAAACTAAAGCTACTGCTCATCACAGCCGAGCCTGTCCATCTTGTTCTCCACCCGCGGCCCAACGTAGACAACGGTCAGTTCCTGACTTCTTGCCGAGACGTCTACGAAGTCAGAGGGGGAGGATGTAACAGAACTATTTAACCGTAACCGAATTATATTGAACACCACCGAGTGGCGAAGACGAACAGTCTTGGAAGGTGAGTTTGGAGGTGTTTGGAGGCAGCGTCTTAGCATAGCTGCGTAATTTTTTTAATGTATGTGTCAATAAACGCTTACCTGCCTAAGAAATTATATCACACATTTCCTCTGCAACATCTCGCCCATCAACTGAAGATTCTCTTCAATCAAACGAAAGAAGGAAACTGTTTATTCACCACTGTTTATTTTCTACAAGACAGAAGTAAAAGAAGGGATAAAGCATCCAGATAAGTATCCTTCCTTTCTCTAAATTTAATTTAACCTATATCTTGAAAGTGCCCTTAAATTCATTTAGTCATTATTTTCATTAGTTTCTAGCATTATACGATAGTTAGTATATTGCTTTAAATCATGTGGTTCCTTTTCTCGTAACTATTCCGTAGAGACGCTACGTTCCTTATCAGCAGTCAATCAACAGTTACCCTTCGAAGGCCCCGTTACTTGCTTAGGAATTTCTTGAGAGGAAAAATAGGGATTTTGGGCATAGATAAGTGCAGTAGACTGTTATCTTTGTTACTAGGATCACTTTCAGTTCTCATACTTAGAATTATATGCTAACATAAATACAGTGGGCCTGAATTTGTTAAACTAATGCCTTAATAAATTATGAGGGTTAAATTAATGAATAAATATTATGTGTAACAAATAAAAAAATTTAATTAGCAATCGTATATTAGGAAAATTTTCTGTTTCTTTTCCTTTTCTTTCTATAGGCCCTTTTTTTTCTTTTTTTTTTTCTAATTTTTTTTCCTACTACATTTGGGCCATTTATTTTTATTTTTTTTTCCCGTTTTTGAACTCGTACAAAGTGTACGAGATTCATTTTTACTGTCCTCTGAAACACGAAATTGTCCCCCTTTCTATATACCTTTCCTTCGCACCTAAGCTTCATTTTTCGCCCATCGGTGCAGAAAGACTTAGCGGGTGCAAAACAAGACATCTGTCTTCTTTGTCTGTCTGTTTGTCAGACGAACAGTCTAAGACAGTCGACCTCCAGCTGCGATGACGTTAGGTTATCATATAATAGATGTCTGTAATTCGAATGTTTAATGTTCCGTTATGTGTTTAATATTTCTCTATATTTCCTTGTACTCTCTATATTTCCTGTGTGTTCTTTTAATAAAGTACTTTTAAAGCTAGCCGACGTTAGTGTTTATTGAGGAACGGCTACAACTGTACTCGTTATAAAAGTCAAACACAAATGTTTGATTTCCGTACGACCAAAATTGATTGAGGTATTTAATTTCAAAATTTACGAATTCTGACATCATTTTCAATATGCATTCAGAGATTGTCAATAAATTAAATTGGAATAATTTGAGATTGATTTTTTGCTCCCTTAAATTCATTCAATGATATTCTTTCATAATTTACTAATGTCTTTAATTTATAATTTTGTTACATTTGGTATTCCGAAAAAAATTTTATATAAGTAATTTTTAAGTTTTCAAAAAACACATTATTAATATTCTCATTAAATTTCATTACTGTAGAATCATAATCTGCGAATCGTGTAAAAAATTCATTAAGCTACAAATATTTTTCTTCTTCAGTTGTTTTGCAAGTAGCAGTACGAGTTTACCACGTGCCAGTACTAAAGCCTTTCAGTGTTTTTAAGAAACGAATTCTGTGAATAAGACTTCCATCATTTAAAAAAAATTATATTTATCAGTATTTCTCACAATAATTTGCATGTAAATGATGAGCACTTACTCTGAAACAGAAAAAATTTTCTAAATTGATATTTTATTTTTAGTTACGTTACAAATGCAACTAGTTTACTCTTCAATTTACGAACGGCTCCTGAATATGATCTCCGATTTTAACATCAAACATCTCAGTCAATGTTTTTCGTACGGAATTCAAAGTTTTTGTGTTTTACACTCATGTCCATAAATTAAGGATAATGCAAAATCAGGCAAAGGAACAGTTGGAAGCAAAACAAATTTAACGTATTTGTAAAGCAACAAAATTATTATACAAAACGTAAAGAGCAAAAAAGATGCTATATGTTTGATATTATTAAAAAAATTAGCGATTTTTAATCCCTGGAGCAAATTACAAAAAACCAATACTACATGGTTGGTATGATTGTTAATACATTGTATGTCTCCCAGACGATGCAATACAGACCGTACAACGCTTAGGCATGCTGAGTATCAAACTATTGATCTGATCTTGGGGGATATTACACCACTCAAAAAGCAATGCTCTCCGAAGTTCCTGTAGGCATCTAGGAGGAGGTTGACGGGCTGCAACTCGTCGGCCAAGCATGTCCCACACGTGCTGTACTGGATTCAAGTTCGGTGAGAATGATGGCCACTCCATACGGGTGATATCCTCCGGTTGAAGGCATTCGCTTACGATGTTTGAACGGTGAGGACGGGCGTTGTCATCCATAAACACAAATTGTGCGGCCATGGCGCCCTGAAACAAACGCACATGTTGGTCCAGAATCACGTTCCGATAGATTTGGCTTGTCATGGTTCCAATTTGAACATGCAGGTCAGTTCTGGAACCCAGAATAATTCCACCCCAAACGAGCACTCCTGCACCACCATAACGGTGTCATTCAATGATGTTTTCTTGGTGGTAACGGGTAGCTGGAGCTCTCCATATGAAAGTCCGGCGAGAATCAGACTGCAAGCTAAACCTGGACTCGTCGGAAAACATCACACAAGCCCACTGTTGCGGTGTGCACAATGCATGCTCTCTACTCCAGGCTAACCGCAGACGACAGTGAGTTGCAGTAAGTGGAACGCATCTGACAGGTCTACTAGCATATAGACCAATCTACCCTAAGTGTCAGTACACGATCTGCCTTGAAATTGTCGTACCAGTGGCTGAAGAGAGCTGACGAGACAAGTCTGAGGCTGTGCTCCGCCTGTTTCTTTTGGCAGTAACTGCCAAATACCAGTCCTCATTCGGCGTTGTAACTCTGGGGCGACCTGTGCTGTAACGTCTACTCACATTCCCATCATCTTGGAATCGTTGCCAAAGCCTGGAGATGACACTCTAGGCAATTCCAAGTTCGTCTGATACTTCCAGTTGGGTACGCTCACATTCCAGACGGCCGATAATTCTACCACGTAAAAAATCATCCAAGTGCCTTTGTGTCTATTCTACCACGTAAAAAATCATCCAAGTGCGTCCTTTGTGTCATAACTATTCGGTTATTGCACTGAAATACTTATAAAGCGCCTGCAAACAATTTTACTTCTTTGCCTGTATTCCTTATATATCACTCTCTTACACTCTCGTCATTGTGACGTACCATCGGTGTCATCTGGCTACTTTCTGAAATTTGCATATGATCCTTGAAGATGTGTGTAGTGATTTTACAGGTGATATATTTATTTTAGAGCTCAATTTCCGCATGACTCCGAATTATCCTTAATTTATGGACATGAGTGTATTTTTTATAATTAGTACAAAATTTTCCTAAATATAAGTACACTGCTGGCCACCCAAATTGCAACAGCAACAAAGACAAGAGATATCACAACAAAATTTATTTAGTAGATAACATGTTGACCAAGTATCAAATGATTAAATTTATAGACTTCTGTGAAGTGTGGTTCGTTCTAGAATCAGTAGCCAGAATAGCCGTCATTGTTGGAGATCACCGCTGGCACACGTCTCGGCATTGATTCAAAGAGACTTTGCATGTGTTCTTGGGGTACAGCAGACCAAGCAGCTTCCACACGTTGCCAAAGTTGATCTGGTGTGGCAGCTTGGGATGTAATCTGTGTGAGTCGTTCAGCAACCATGGACCACATGTTTTCTATCGGCGAAAGATCCCGAGAGCGAGCCGGCCTGGAAAGCGATTCAATCTGGGGATTGACGAACAAACCTTGGACAATGCGTGCCACGTGTGGTCGTGCATTTTGCTGTCGAAATATGGCTGTGGGCAAGCCATGAAGGTAAGGAAGGACAACTGGCTTCAACATCTCGGATATGTAGAGCTGGCTGTTTAAAGCACCGGCAATGAATACTAGAGGAGTGGCAGAGTGATATCCAATACCGCCCCATACCATAATACCCGGTGCAGGACCAGTGTGGCGGTGCAGCTGTTCAGCATCATCTCTCAACGGCGCCTCCAGACTCGAATCCAACCATCATGGTGCTGCAGACAGAAGAGTGACTGGTCAGTAAAAACAATTTCATTCCCTTCTGCCGTCCACATCCTTCTTGCATCGCACCATTAGCGGCGGAGACGTCTGTGGTTCTACGTGAAGGGTAGACGAAGCAATGCACGTCTTGCGGACCGACCACTCTGCTGTAAACGGCGTCGAATGGTACGCGCAGACACTGGATGATGCGTTACAGGTTGAATGTGCTGTGCTATGGTTCGTGATGTGACTGAGCGATCCGTCACTGCCATGCGCGCAATGTTCCTGTCATCACGTGAAGTGGTGCACTGAAGTGGATGCGATCGAACATGTCGGTCCGTCGTACCCTCTTGCATCCAACGGTCACATATACGCATTACAGTTGTTTGGTTTCGTCAAACACGATTACCCATTTCTCTGAAAGATAATCCACACTTCGGTAAGCCACTATCCTTCCTCTGTCGAACTCGGATACTTGATCAAACGATGATCGCTGTTTACTGCGAGGCATAATTGATCGTTTTTTTTAAACCACAAGAAAAACACATTGTCGAAAACTCGAAGCCTTAAATAGCGCTTTGAAGTGGCGCCACAGGCGCGCGTGATGTGCGTCTGCGCTGAAATTGTAATCTTTTGCATATCTCACCTCCGCTAATGCATGTTGCAAATTTTATGTTATTTGCATGCTTCCTTCAGGCTGTTGCATTTACGGTGGCCAGCAGTGTATATCGACCGGAGGAACGTATAAAAAGCTACATATTTAGTCGTTTCTACACAACTGATATCTTTAAATTTAAAAAATGACAAAACATGAATATTCGAGTTGTTTAAAACATTTTTGTAACTGGGAATATACGTCTTCAATCAACGATTGAGAAAATAAAGGCTAGGTAAGCATTTTGGTGGAGACGGGGTGTATAATTTTATTTTTGCAGCAAAGAGAAATTGTCAAAGAAATTTTTTTTCTGTGCTAATAATGGCAGTAATGAAAAAAAATGTAGCTTATAGAAGTTACACCCTTAATTAATAAATGCACCTTTCATCTGCTAAGTAACTGCTAAAAAAATTTGTTAAGAAACGGCTTCTCGAGTTGCGTGAGGTTCTTTTAGTTCTTAAACGAGACTTTGTCTGCAACAAAAAGCAGTTTTTCGGAAATACATTTCGCATTTTGAAATAGTAATCGTTCAATAAGGCGCTTCTTTACCAATTAGTAATTTAATTTCGTAAGCTGCATTATGTACGTAATAATTTAATTGATTTCAAACTATCCATCGAGAGTCAGAGTAACAAATGAAATAGCAAATAATTCTGTTTCTGAATTACTGTAACCGCCATCTTATTTTTAGAGGAGGTAAATGCCATCGGGACAGCACAAAGGAAAATGCAAAGATCATTTAAAAGGCAATGAATGAGCTCTATATTTTACCCTCACATATTTTATTTCGTGCAGGACGATTGCTGTTCTTTATAGGACGCTTTTTTTTCTGTCCTCGAATGAATTGAGTAATCGCTGAAGACACTTCTTTCACAGAGGAAAAACGTAGTCCTTAGTGAGACTATTTAAAACTGAGGAAGTCTTTAAGATGTGCTGGATTATGTATAGAATTTATGGTGAATGATATAAAACATCTCGCTTGGTCAACAGATCTATCAGTCTTCTCACGTGCTGGGCTCCCTAAACGTTCAAAACGTCCACCCCTAAGCATCCCTAACCTATTCAGGTGGCTTTTGCCATTTTTCCGACGAATATCGAAAAAAAACTGATAAAAACTACATAAGAGATGCATTGTAATACCGAAAAAAGTTGTATAAATAATGTACAAATAGTAGACGTCTTCATTCTCCAACTAATAAGCAACATTTCGGAATGTTTCATTATACTAGATGACCTTCTTCTAAATAATACTTTTTATTAAAACCTTCCATAATATACCCGAAAATGTCCATCATTAGTAAAAGCTCGATTCAGATATGTATCTGAAATACATCTTGTGTAAGAAACGTTGACAGGAATAATGGTGCGAATCTTCCTTTTGCATGGCTGATAAATTCATCGATTCTAGCACTCAGTTCTACTTAACATAAAACTTCATTTTTATTATGCTAATCAGAGTTTTCACGAAAAAATCAATACTGGGAGGTAAGTTTTTTTCCGACGGCATTACACATTTTACAATGTACCTAGAGCATTATTTTTTACTTGAGCCTAAATACACTTGCATTACAGTGTACTGATAATGCATCTTAAATCTTGCTGCGGAATACTGCGAATATGTAGTCTTCAACTTACATTTGAAATAAAAGGCTTAAAGGTAGATCGAATCTTGAATTTTCTCAAACTTGAAATCGAATTTTGGGGTATAAGATCTTTTGAACACTTCAAATAAAAATAAGACGAACAAGGGAAGAAAGGAAAAGTAATGGGAGGGGGAAAGAAAGAGGAAAAGATTAAATAAATTATTATTATTATTATAGTAATACAAAATTTAAAGTTTTAAACAAAGCAAAATTTGAAATCTGCATTTAATTACGTGCAATACTACAATTCCCTTACCACTCTACCTCGCTGAGATCAAAAGAAACACTGAAGTAAAGCAAATATGCAATAATTGATACAATTAGTGATCTAGATGTACAACCGTATAAAATCAGACCGGGGACTGCGCATTGCCACAAATACCGGCTATACGGTCACACTTGTTCGATCTACTAAAGTAAAGATGCTTAAAATATGCAAAAGCACGCGAAATTTACTTGTGCAAGAGAAATAAAGTTCAATTACTGGGTCTTTGTGTCCTGTTTGGCGATAACCATGTTTTCAGTTTTAAAGGTTGTAAAAAATACTCGAAAAATCAAGGAATCAACAATATTCAACTCGAAAACAGTCAAAAGTTTAATTACAATCGTGGCCTTGGATACTGATGTGCAAACTAAGTTATGATTAGGAAAAGCAAAAGTTACAAACAAATATTTATTAGTTTATTTAAATTTTAAATATTTATTATAAAGTTACAACAACCTTTATTGCTTTTATTTTTCAGCTACTAAAATGAGCTGCTACTAAAATAACAATATTCGAAAACCAGAGTAATCATGAATCACTATTCGCTGCCATTCAGAGTAAAAGAAATACAAACTACTTGTTGCCATTCAGCATAAAAGAAATATAAATACGAATATTAACAAAATATTAAAGAAGTTAATTTTATGAAATATTTAAACATATGCAAAAATATAAAATACTTGAAATAAAAAATAATTATTTAAAACCACCAATTCCGTTTGGACTAAGGCTGCTAAAAACACTAAAGAAACCTCCATTATAAACAGTCCAGTCACATTAATGTGACCATCTGTCAAAAGCCAGAATAACCACCTTTCGCAGAGCGGACTGCTGCGAGACGTGCAGGAAGAGAGTCACATAGGTCCCTGAAGGTGTTCTCTGGGATGTTGAGCCATGCCGACTCTAATGCCGTGGCCAGCTGCGCTAGATTACGCGGTTGAGGATCCATGGCGCGAACAACTCGATCGAGATGGTCCCACAGATGCTCGATTGGGTTTAAGTCAGGTGAGTTTGCTGGCCAGGGGAGGACGGTAAACTCATCCTGGTGCTCTTCGAACCACGCACGTACACTGGCAGCTGTATGGCACCTCGCATTGTCCTGCTGGAAGATGCCATCATCCTGAGGAAAAACAATGCGCATGTAGGGGTGAACATGGTCCGCAAGGACAGATGCGTACTTGTATTGATCCATTGTGCCTTCCACAATGATCAGTGAACCTAGAGAATGCCAGGAAAACATTCCCCAGACCATAATGCTCCCGCCTCCAGCTTGGACCGTTCCGGCAATGGTTGCAGGGTGGTTCCTTTCAGAGGTTTCACGCCTTATACGCCAACGTCCATCTGTCCGATGGAGCATAAAACGCGATTCATCCGAAAACGCAACCTGTCGCCACTCAGTGGACGTCCAGCTGCTGTACTGGCGTGCAAATTCTAGCCTTCGCCGTCGATGAACAGCAGTCAGCATAGGTGCACGAACCAGGCGTCTGCTTCGGAGGCCCAGACGCAGCAATGTTCGCTGAATAGTACTTTGGGAGACACTTTTGGTAGCCCCTTGGTTCATTTTGGTGGTCAGTTGCTCAACGGTAGCCCGTCTATCTGCCCGAACGCATCTCCGCAACCGTCGTTCGCCTCTGTCATCTATGGCCCGTGGTGCACCACATTTGCCACGTCGCTGATTTTGGACAGTCCCATTTTGCCATGCACGGTACACTTTTACCACGGCGGCACGCGAACAGTTCACAAACTCAGCCGTTTCGGAAATGCTTCCACCCTTGGCCCGAAAGCCAATGATCATGCCCTTTTGGAAGTCGGATAAATCGCTTCGTTTCTGCATTACGCCAACGATTGAAATGTTTTCCGAAGCCCTCACACACCCTTTATATACGCTCAACTGCACTGTGCTGCCACCTGCCTTCTGTGATTGGTTATTTAACTCTGACATGGAAAGTACGTGGTGGTCACATTAATGTGACTGGACTGTGTATACTGGCTCAAAACACAGTTTGCTAAAGCTAAAATTTCTTCGAAAGATTGAAAAAAGCTAGACTATGATGGAGGTACTAGAAATAGGCTGCCCTAGATTATTTCGTGAATCTTGACCTCGAATTCTAAACTCGCAGTATTACTTTGAAATTGCTCCGCAAGGATGTGTTATTTAAATATGTATTTTAGTTATTTAATTTAATTGTCAGTAATAAACTTAACTGCAAGCCTGTTCGCATGTGTTAAATATTACTAAATTCTGTCTTTTAAGCCGCCGTTAGTCAACGCCACCTAGAGTACACCTAATTCGGACAAACAAGAAATGGCGCAAGCAATTACTGAAAGGGGATTTATTGAGCAGAAAATTGCTCAATGAACCAAAAATCGTACAAGATCTCCTATGCCGCTGTTCTTGATCACTCTTATACAATCAGAAAATGTAGATTAAATCTACAACTTAACTCTTTGAGGGGCAGGAAAAGGGAATTAACTTTTTCAGCAAAACTCTTGCTTTATTTACTATATCAGGTGTTGCAATGAAATTATTTGCGACAATTACACATATTTTGTCGAAGACGCGTGAAAAAAAATGACCACTTCTGGTGGTTAGTGTCAGCGACCACCGCCCACAGAACACAACCCTAAAAATCAGTCTCTATGGTACTCATGGAAACAGTTTTTCTTTTTCGAGCAGCTTGCAACTTTGCATGTGCTGCATTCCTACACTGTTCTTACAGGCTTTTTCTTGGTGCTGCAGAGTACACATCTTCGTGATGTTCTCTTCGATGGCTGATATTTATTTTCTTGAAGACGAATTGCTACATCAACTACTAGCTTATGTTTCTTGATTGTCATCTAGTGAGCCACAGTTGCCAAAATTGGTATCACTCATCGGAAAATTGCTTTTTTCAACCTCAACTTTGCTACTATTCCGCACGGCTCTTTTATGCCTCTCTGTTGGGCTTCCTGCTCGTATGTTTTAGAGTCACCTCCCCCTTTTTTTTTGCTTTATTCGTCTCTTTTAGGATGCCACGTTCACAACAGATATAAGTTATGCGCCCATGTGGCATTATTTTATCGAGTCGGAAAAGCTGCGCTTTTCGCGATATTCGTATAAATCAATCAATCTATTTTTCAGCTATTTAGCTCAGCCTCAGTTCGGAGTATTGAGAGATCTCCATAGCAGCTTTGTCTTTTTAGACGCGTTTTGCATTGCGCTGTGTTTAATATTCTCAGTAGTTTGAAGTATAACTACTGATTGTAGTTTGTAATACTGAGAAAAGCTGTACAAGTATTTTTGTGGAAAGTTCCAGAACTGTAAAATATTTCTTTTGGTAAAAAGATATTGTTACGAATTTTGTATTTAGATAGTTAATTTTAATAGAATTATAGTTAAAATTGTTGTATTTTCCCTTGCAATGCAGCGCGAGCCAAATTTTTTAAGAGAACGATATACCGGAAAACTAAGAATGCAGGGGCACATACATTTAATATTGACTAAATGGATATCTCGGTAATTTTTGTTTAAATTGAATAAATGTAATTGACTACTATGTTAGCTATAACCGTAATTCCACTCTTTTTGCTTTCCAGAAATAAAAATTACTAGAAATATCTCGCGACCGGTTGAAAACTAAAAAAGCCAGAGAAAGAGAGCATCTTAGCTCAGTTGCTTAGTTACTGCTGTTGTGAATTGTCATTTCCGCGTGAAATGAGAAATCCGAATTAGCTTTCTCTTTAGATGCGCCTTGCATTGCGTCATATTTAACATTTTTAGTAGTTTAACTACTAATTATATTGCGTGATATTGTGAACATTAGTACGAATATCTCTGGGGAAAATTCCAGAGTTCTGATATGTTTCTTTTGATAAGAATAAATTTTATCATTTCTGCGTGCATTCAATTTATTACGAATCCGTTCACATACAATATCTCATCAAGCTATCATCATTTCCGCATGCATTCAATCTATTACGAATCCGTTCACATGCAACAATATATTGTTACGAATTTTGCATTTAGTTAGATATTTTTAATAGAATTATAATTAAAATTGTTTTATTTCCTAGTGCAATGCAGCGCGTGACAAATTTTAAGAGAAAGCTACGGCGATAAATTAAAAATACAAGAGCACGTGCATTTAACATTGAATAAATGTTTATCTCAATTGATATTTAATTTGAATAAATGCAACTATTAGTGTGTTAACCGTAACCGTAATTCTACTCTTTTTGTTTTCCAGAAATTGCTAGAATTGTCTCGATTTAAATAGCTATAAAAGCCGGAAAGAAACATCTCAGTTTAGTAGTTGTTTAAGCCAACTGTTGTTTTTTGCTTAGCTGCTGTAATTCTGTGATCGGATTAGCTTCCTCTGAGCTTTGGATTGAGTTCTATTTAACGTCTTAGTAGTTTAAAATATAGCTACTGTTTATATTGCGTGATAATGCGATATTGTACGAATATCTTTGAGGAATAATCCAGCGTTTTTGTTTTATTTCTTGTGATTAGAATAAATTTTATTAACTTTTTTATGTTAATAATTACAGAGAACTGTGTTAAAACTATAAAAAACTTGTGATAAACTTAAAGGAAGTTTAAAATTTGTAATGGTATGCATTAAATTCGTACATTAAAAAAAATGAATAGTGCATACGCATATATATACACACTCGTATATCTACTAAATTTAGTAAACTGCACAAGAAAATGTAACAGAAGAATTTAACGCGGCAGTAAACAATTAAGAACTTAAAACAACAAGAGTATAAAAATAAAGATCAAAGAATTTAAAAATTTATTTAAAAAGAACAATATGAGTACATGATGAAAAATTTTTTACATTATCCCTGCAGGATAGAAAGAAATGAAATTGGCAGAAGCTCCTTTCGTCTTCCCATTAGATATTTATTACCGTTAGTTTGGATTCGGAAAGAAAACAAAAGCTTGGATTCTTTCACCAGTGTGAATCAAATAATGATTATTTAGGCTGCTAAGAGCTTTAAATCTGTTTCCACAAATGTCACAACGAAACGGGCGATTTGGAAAATGAACCTGGGCATGAGCTTGAAAATTTGAACTTACATTGGAAGAATATGGACACTTTTTACAATTATATCGAAAAGGAGGGATTTCCGATTTGTGGTGCCACATCTTGTGCTTAGACAGAGTAGAGGAAGATGAGAACCACTTGTAACAAGATTTGCATACAAATCCTGCAATACAAAAATAACCATGACAGGTCACAAGTTATAAAAAAATCTTGTTTAGTAAAAATTTCATTGACAAATAAATGATTTCATGACAAAAGGAAACTAAAGAAACCAAAAATTTTCGGTAAAAAAAAATTTGACAATCAGTAAATTCTAAAATTTTCCATACAGCATAAGTCAAAATATTAACTGAAAATTTTATCTGAGCAAAAAAAAATTTATTGTAAAATTGTAAAGAAAGTACGAATGTTGAAATATGAAACAAATTACTATTACACAATTTTTAATTATACCTATTATTTTTTAAATAGTTATAATTTATTTATAAAACTATTCGAAACAGAATAAAATTTCTGCAATTTTATAGTTTGCATATATTAATAACTTATTCACAAAACAAGTATCTGATAATATACAAAATATGCTGAATAAATTTCTAAAAACAAGCAGTTGCAGACAGGAAATACTCATTGGCATTTTATTATTATAAGTGAAAGCAAATGTTCTATTTTGATGATTTTCTTTACTGCATTAGTTTAATATTTTTACAATACAGTAAGAATATCATAATTTAATCATACAACTGTTACTATGAAATCGCACAGTAAGATATAGGTAAGTGTTATTTTTCTAATTTCCAGTATGAATGAATTTAGATGTTACTTAAATATACATATGGTACAAATTTTGAAAGAATTATTACGATATTTTTAGATAAATTAATAATACAAGGAAATATCTAAGACAAATATACTAAGCATTGGTTTATAAAAAAAAGGCATATTATTTTTGTTGTCAGCAATACTCATTGTAAGGATCATTGATCAAAGCTTATATACAGTTTTATTATTTTGTTGCCACTAATATTCATTCTGTGATTTTCGTTTGGCCATAGCCTATACCCAGTTCTATTACTTTTGTAACCATTACTTTGCGGATCATTGCTTACATCTCAAATTTCAACTTAACTAACTAAATAAAATTAATATTTATCTTATTCAAACGTCCGAAATTTCAGTATTCAGTCATTTAGAATGGGGGCAGAAGAATTCAGGGATAAAAAAACACAATTGACACAATTTTTGAAATTATGTTAATAAATATTTTTAGCTAATAAATGCTATATCATCTCATCTTAGACAAATTTCTCATTGCATTAAAGCTGAAATAAATCTGTTACATCTGAAAAGAAAAGCCTTGTTTGTATAACCTAAATTTAGTTGTTTTTGTAAATGTATGTGTTAAGTTGTTATTCAGGTTTGACTTCTTAGTTATAAACTCTGGATGTTTTTCTACTGAAAGTCAATTTAGGAATTTTCAGAACTATAGAATGCAAAATCTCAGTCAAACAAGACAAAATGCGTCAAAATTAGTTTTTTAGCTTTATATTCATCTGGTTTTGATATATACAAAATTAAAGAAAAAAGGAGGGGACCAATTCCTTTATGATTTAAACCAACACCATTAAAAAAAGTTCACTTGAAAGGAGAAAATTAATTCTTGTTTTTCCACAGTGCAATTTACAAATCATCCCCCCCCCCAAATTGCAGATTCAATTATTCCAAGACTGCTTATAATGCCATTATTATATTCTTAAAACATTCTGTCCTAACGAGATCAAACTGAAGTAACAAAGATTCATCATCGTTATTTCATTTATATATTCAAATACACTTTACCACTACTTCAGCTTTTGCACCTTTCCTTATAACAGTTATACGCATATTTATTTTAAAAGAATCTGGCTTATTTAATTTATGAATCTCTATATATGAAAATATTTTGTTGGATTAACATTGTTTCATTTAATTTGTTTCTTTGATATTACAGAGTACACATAAAAAGAAAATAAATTTCAATACATTACTTTTCTCTAATAGTTCACTACTAATGTCTTTCTCTAATAGTTACACACTTTCACTATTAGAGAAAGATTAACTCTTTTTTATTACTCATTCAAAAGGGGAAAAAAAGTTTAATGCATACTTTTCATGTGACATAATGTACAGATACAAACTTTTATATTTACCATCTAGTTACAGTTGGCAGGTTCTAATGTCATCAGAACCTCCTAATATTTAGCTCACCTGAACTTAGGATCTCATCATAAGAGGTTCAGTGATGGCAATTCCATCCATTCCGATTTTCTTTGTACTTAGAAAACATGGCAGAACTTTAAGCGTTTGACTTATTTTGTTATAAATAAATCACTAAAACTAAAATAAAGTTCCATTTTCTAAATTCATCTTGAGTTTACAATGTATAATAAACAATATGCTTTTGTTCGATTACATATCACTGAACTCTCTTTTAAGAAATACAAAGCTATAAACAGACAAAAAAAAAAATGGTTAACATTTACTTAAAATTTTAAAAAATGTTCTATGAATATAAACCAAAACACAATATCAACCGAAATATGAAAAACATGCAAAAAGTTTCTTTACAGAGACTGACCATAAATCACTTAGTTGAAACGTGGTGATGTAGGCTCCCCTCCATCTCTGATCCAAACGTGACACTTAGGTAAAAAAAGAGATAGATCATACCATTGATCAAACTTTGTTTTATCTCAGAATTTTAGGCTTTCCGGATGGTCCATATAGAATTGCTTTGCTTGTAACTATGAGCCAATTATTAAATAAAAACTACTTACTGCCAAGCTCAAGAAATCTGTTCTTTGATTAAATAGTTTATCACAGTTTATATGTGTTGGTGCATAGATAACTTTAGAGTACTCATGTATAATTAGGAATTCACACCAAGGTGATAAACCTAACAGATGTACAGACTGTTTAGACACGACTTTTGGAAATTTGGGATTATATGATTCTTTCCATATAATACTTGACACCACGCAAATCAAAGACTATTTCCAAAACAACTGTTTTTCAGACTAGAAAACTAACCACTCTCCTCTCCAGATTATTATATTTCAAACTAAAAATTTATAACTCAGTCTGGGAAATTATGCTTGTTTTAATCCATTTTTATCTTATTAATCCATAGTATAATAAAATCTCTCGTAACCGGCACCCAATTAACATGCACTATCAAAATAATGGCACTTTTGACAGTCTAGATTTAAATCAGAAATTGAGACCTACGAGACAAAAAAGTATGTAATCAGCTAACGGTCTGAAAACTTAAATGTTAAACATTTGTGTTACGTTTCTACCTCACAATGTATAAAACCAGTTAATCAAGGAATTATCCAGAATATAAAAATGAAATACTTATTTCTTTTTATTCATCCATGTGTGAACTTGAAAGTAGTGTTCACAATTTTTAAAAGCAATGCATACTGAAGGATGGCATTTTTAGATATTTACTTTGTTTTTTTCCTAGAAAGATATAAAGAACATTCATTACTTTATGTCGCTGTTGGTGTAAATTGTGGCAAATGATAATGTTCATAGATGAAGAATCGAGCCATAAAGATTCTCTTGGTTTTAAAACACATCCTAAACCTATGCCACATATCTCGGATTTATTTACATAATCAGAGATTAGTGTTAGTGAACAAGAAGTGCAAGCTTGGATGGATGTAGGGAATTTTATTCCCTTCGTACTCTCTCAAGATGATGCGGAAATAATTAGACATGCAATGATAAACTACAAAGATAATGAGGAGGTGAAAGGATGAAGTTGAAGACAACACATAGAGCAAGAAAATTATGTAGAAAGAAGCAGCCAAATAATTTCATAAGATTTCCCTAGAAACGTATTAATTGAAAGAACATGATATTAAGAACCTTCATTGTATACACAGAGAATTTTTTAAATTACAGTAATAAGAAGATGAAGACATTGAATGTTATATTCAAATCGGTCATAATACTAAGAAATTTGTAATTTTCATATGATAATCAACATGGTAACTTTAAAATGTTGTTTAATTTTGTTTTTCTGAAACATAAAATCATGTAATGCATTTTTATTTTAAATTAGATGTATGATTTTGAATATTATTTATTTAATTCTGGACGACAGATTAAAAACACTATCAATATATGCTGCAGTTTCTACAGATAGCTTCATAAAACATGATCATCTATATTCTATATTCAATCATCTAGAAAAATCTCTTACTCGGAACTGGGACAGTCTCATTTATCTTGATTAAAAGGGATTCTGCTGTATTCTAAGAATCTTAATTGCAGAAAACTTGATAATCTCATTTTGGTGGAAATCTTCCAAAGTAAATTCTCTGAGGCTAAAATTATTTATATTCATTCAGACACTTTTTTTTGCCCAGTGCATGCTGCACACTGTTCCATATTCATATAATATGCATTAAACTTTCACCGATCAACAGGGAAGAAGCGCCACGTGTAATTCTCCCCCCCCCTTTTTTAAGCAAATAGCCAGGTTTAAGCCCAAACAGATATTCTTATTCTCACAGACTAATTTTAGTGTCAAAATATACTGAATACAATCCATGTTTTCAAATGCAAATATTAACACATAGAATAATTTAAAATATTTTTTCAAAATCTTTCTGAACGTAACTATCACCGTTAGAAAAATTAGGCAAACTTTGTATAAATAGCCAGAATTATAATAGAATAAATAAAAAAATGCAATTAATGATCAAAATTACTGCCACCATTACATTACAAATGGTCTAAAAGTCAGTAAACACTTAAAAAAATGTCCACATTTCAAAGAATCTGTAATGTACAATAATGTAATATTACAAGCAACATTTTGTAAAAAATTCTTCATAAAATTCTAGTGGTACTTGAAACCACATCCCAATTTTTATTAAATTATATCTTTCATAACAGAGCAGAAAATACTTCAAAATAAAATCTGAATGTGGCACTTCATTACTGAGCCATTACCTAAAAATGAGCTAAGACATATACGGACAAGCAGATACGGCTTTTTTATTAAATTTAATATACTAATTAATATTAATATTCAAATTAATATTACTATTTTAATAGTAAAAAAAAATAAAGTTGAACATAATAATTTGCACACGGTTAAGTCCAACTCCGAGATTAGGTTGGTTATTTGAATACAGCAACGCACATCTTGCCTAAAGAAAAACAATTTCTGCATCAACCAATGATGACCAGTGATTTTTGTAAATCCAAGGCTTTATGTAGCCCCATAATAAAAAATTATAGGATTTCATCTACATACCATGTTGAAAATGACAGCTCATTACTTGATTCCACTTGTGCTGAAAATAACGGTTTACCATTTAATTTTTTTAAAAGTTAAGAACTGCTTAGAGGAAAAGCAACATAGAATGATGCTCCATACTGTATATGTGTCTCAAAATCTAATATCTACCTATTGTTTTGTATGAGGTTAACAGAAAACAGAATACTGACTGCTGATTCAAAATTCAGAAACAAAATCCGATATTTACGATTCAAATGTACACTGCGAGGAGGAGGGGGGGGGAACAAAAAAAAAGACAGTTCTATATCTCCCGTTTTACTAGGCCGATTAACGAAATTCAAATCACATTTTTCCTGCCTCGAAAACGCAATTTAGGATATGTATTAAATTCATATATAGCATTATTCTAATATAGGTTTGTGACACAAAATCCGACTTTTTCTGAAATGACCAGCCAATTTTTTTTTTCCATATTTCGATTCTACGACTCAAATTATGCCAAACTGCCAAGTTTTGTAAAAATCGCATGAGTAGTTTTTAAAAAATTAGCTCTCAAAATTTTAGCACCTTAATGTTAATTCAATTTGGTATGTATTTATTAATCTCTCTTTTTTTTTTATTGCACTTACTTGATTCCTTCTTTCACAGTTCGAAATTCAGGTTCTCAACAAATAAAATTCACCCTTTTTTATGACTTATTTTTGTTAAATCGAGAAATACGCGACACCAATGTTAAATAGAGAGAAATAATCCTTTTAAACCTTAGGGGTTTTTACTACTTTTAACTCTTTAAAATTTTAACTCATACTCACTCCCTCTAGGTGCCGGACAAATTAAACTTAAAATAAACCCTACTAAGATGAACTTGTTAGAAAATAGAGGAAGGAACTAATTGGTTGATCTGACTCATAATAATATTAAGTATAACTTTTCTTAAAGCAGTTAATTCACACATAGCAAGACAAAGCAAATTCTTCTTAATAAACTTAACCTGAAAAGGAAGCTGGAATAAATCTTCTCTGGAACTCGGTAAAACTAAATACTAAATCTCAACCAAGCATTTCTATAATTCACTCATTTTAAAATAAACTCAAGAATAATTCATATTCATTTCATAGCAAAAACCTCATAAGCACCAGAGAAGAAATATTCAGACACCAATCAATCAGTTCCGCTACTAAAAATCAAGCACTAGATTTAACTGTCCTGGCACCTAAAAGTCATTTCAAATTCTATCTTAAAACACATTCAAAGTATCATTAATAAGTGGTTAGTACACATTTGCTAAAACAGGGCGCGTTGTGAGAACCCTAAAATGCATGAACATTTTTCAATAACCCCAAGCAAAAATAATCTCCATGTTTCTTAAAAGCCTCCCGGCTCAAACAAATGGAGTGACTGAACAGACCAACTACATACACACAAAAAAACAAATGCAAGTAATAACATATAATCAAACTCATTTATTAATTATCTAGGATAAGTTTATGGGAGACCTGGCCAGACTACCCTTACATACAAATGCAATTAATATTCCACATTAAATTTCTCCAAGAGTCATTTATCAAGATAACAATTTTTTTTTGTTTAACACAATAACGGTTACTTAGAAATACTGAAATACATTAAATTAATCATTTAAAACAACTTCTATAGAAATTACAATTTACATAAACTTCTTATTTTTGACAATAACTTTCCCCCTTTATTTTTTCTTATTTTTCAATTAAATTTTCCTCTTTCTCCCCAGATTAAGCAAGAACAGTTTAAATTAAATTACAAAAAAAAATATAATCTTATGAAAAAACTCACAGTTGACTTTCGGGATCATCATGATAAGAAGCTATAGGCTGCAGAGGAATTCCGCCGTTGAACTGGATCTTGGTAATGAGCTACAATAAAGTCCACGAAAAATGACCTCTTGTAGAACTTCAAAGATGAAAAAAAAAACCGGCAATCAATATTCTAAAACATTAAAGTTGAAGGAGAAACCGCTGCAGATGAATTCCGCCTTGAACTGGATCTTAGGTAATCAAATTCAAAAAGCCCACGAAAAATGACCTCTTGTAGAACTTCAAAGATGAAAACTCGGCAATCAAAATTCTAAAACATTAAAGTTGAAGGAGAACCTCCGGGTACAGAACGATGATACTTTTCCTTCTCACGAACAGAGAGCTTCATTTAGGTACGAGCCCTTACACTTCCGTTTTACGGGAAAACCCGCTTCAAACTCGGAAGAGTTCGCTCTGAGTTCTACTTCTCGCAAATTAGAAGAAAATTCTCTATTAATCACATCATGCCGCATCGCAAACGTGAGCCACCCGTCGGGGTACAAGTGCAGCATCGCAAATCTCCTCAGCTAAAAGCCGAGTTCGTCCGCAGAACGCTAGCGCCAGCCACCCAAGCCCGGGTAGGCCTGGCCGCAGGCCAAAGGCCCTCTCTGCTAAATATTCAACTCCAAAAACTCGAAGACTCTGGTAAAAACTGACTTCAAAACTCGCGCAACAACCGAGGAAAACTCGGTTTCTCCTCCCACCTACAATTATAGGTCCAAAGTTACACATAAAATTAAATTCTTGCCAATCCGAGACTTTTCAATATAATTTAATAGGACAAGTTCAAACCCCCAAACGAATCAGAACTAAGTCATTGTCTACAGTAGCACCTGCGAAAAACTGGGAACTAAACATTCGACCCCCTCTGCTAACAAGCGAAAAATATAAGAAACAACAAAAACTGCCCATTCAAAGATTCAATTTACAACTTCCACCGAGGCCATAAAACCAGGCGACATCACAGCGGGACGCCCGACAACAGTCTTCACTTTCAGCTTGGTAACAAAGACAAGAGAACCACGATATATTATTCAATGTTGCAACTGTCATCTTAAAAAGGCATTTCCCACAGATGTTACTTCCGTTAGAAGACGCTCCCCTCTCTGCGTTAAAATTGACCGTTGAAGGAAAAAATAATTGCTTAATGATTTTAAGTACACACTTTCCAAATATATATATTCATACGCTCTTCACAATTTCGAACTTAAAAAAAACCAAATACAAATACAAATAAAATACTTAAATAATTGATTATTTAAATCATTAAAAACACTTAAATTAAAAGCACAGAATTCGCGACACAACATTTTTAAATAATTTTTAAAAATTTTTGGAAAAACATTTTGAAATATGACCTATAAAATTTTTACCATCAACTTAAAGTAGATGTATTTCTAAGTACACCTGCAAAAAATTAGAGCTTTTATTCAAAATTTTCGAAGATATACGTGAGTTTGTACGTTGGCGTGTTTTGAAATTTGGCATATTTGTTGAAAGCGATAATAACATCTAATGTGGTTTATGCACTTTGCTAAAATTATTGGAAAATATGAACGATAAATTTTGCACCAAATTTTATAAAATTTTATATTTGGACATAATTTGAGTCGTAGAATCGAAATATGAAAAAAAAAATTGTATGTTATTTCAGAAAAAGACCAATTTTATGTCAAAATTCCTATGTTAGAACAATGCTATACATAAATCTGATTCACATTATTCAACTATTTATAATATGATTTTGACAAAAAAAATATATTAATATTTAATTAGATGTTCTAAATTTCATATTCTTTGGCTAATTTCCATTTATGGAAAGCTTAAATTCATCAGTGGTTTTCAACCTGATGAAAATAAACTTAATAATTTTCTACTATGTGGATAAGCTTAATAATTTACCATATAATGACATAAAATAAAGTTAAATACAAATATTTACTAATTAAACATTGGTTAAACCTAAAATAATAAATATCACCAAGTACCATTCCCACTGGCTATGAATTATCAAAACTATATATACATATATATTATACATATTAATTAGGAGGCAAAGGTGGCCCACCTATTAGGTGCCTCGATAGTAAAATAGCCACCCCTTCTGGCCTCAGTAGAGGCCAAGCCGAAGTCGGCTGAGGGCTTGCCATTGGGGGGTGGGGAAGGATAAAATAAAAATATTAATCCCCACAACATTTTTTTAAAAAAACCACTGAAAAATTTCAATAAAATTATTGTGTGTTGCAACCTTTCAAATAATATAAATAAGTTAGATTTTTAAATACTTATTAATCGATAACAA
>KK113641.1:70664-106296 GCA_000611955.2 Stegodyphus mimosarum | reverse complement strand
ATGCCAAGCTTTGCTAATTTCACCATTCAAATTTTATAAGAAATAAACTGAAAGTATTTGATAATGCTTAATTGAATTATAATTAATTGACACGTACAAATAAGCTAAGCACTATACATCACTTCTTCAATTCAACATCTTTTGCAAGAAGCCAAATTTACATTAAAAAATAAGAAAAACTGGTTTCAGTTTAAATTATTCTATTTATTATTTATAGTAGCAAAGCAGCATTTACTTTGAAGGTGAATACTTTAGCACATGAAGAGGTTAATCTTTAATTAAGAATATTATTGTCAATAATGAGAATATGGGAATTTTTACTAATGAATTTGTTCAGAATTTAAAAATGCCTTTTTATTATTATAATGCTTCAGCTTATTGAAAGACATAGTCCTGTAGAAAAATTTTTCAGACCATTTAATACATAATGATTATGGTACAAGTGATACAAATAGAACTGTAATCAAATACTGAATACATAAATGAAAGAACAGATATCTAATAGTCATTTCATTTATAAATTAAAGCTTTAATGTATTCTGAATTCAGTATTCTAAAGAATTTTTATATCTGTTAGAGTTCCACAAGAATAAATTAACTCCCTCAATTCAATTTTTATTCGGATTAGAAATAAATATTCATACATTGTTTGAGTAATGAATTGATCTGAAGATAGGTTCATTTAAAGCATGGCAGAAAGATGATTGTATGAGACTGCTTGAATGTTAATATCAGTTTAATGACAATATAGCATGCTGTTTAACTAGGAATACTTATTTTGTGAAGAGAAAACAAGAAAAGTATATAGTTTATCAAAAACCACTTAAGTATTATTTTTATGTATTAATGAATACATTGCTAAACTAACAATATTTGAATTAATCTATACATAGATAAATAAATTGACAAAATGTCAGAAATTATTTTCTGACTTTCTTAAAATAATAATAATAAGCCTTATCATTATAAGGGAAGCAATCCAAAGAAGACAACTAAAAAGTAAATTTATATTTTCCCTTTAACACTAGAACCATAACCGCAGTAAAATTAAGCGTTTATAAAATCTGCATTATGTTTTTATGGTAATTTGATGTTAATTTATTCTATATTTTGTATGAATATGTTTAAATTTTAAGATTACCCAAATATGCAGCAAATTAAATATCTGAAAGAAATAGATTTAAGGAGTTTACAAATGTTTATACTTAAAAACACAACAGGTCAACTTGACCTGTGTTGGCTCAGATTTTATAAAACTAATTACTCATTGTAAATAACCTTCACATGATGAAAGAAAATAACATTAAATATATAAAAAGCACATTTTCAAACAGCTAGGAACATCAAACTAATAAGAAACAAATAATATTTTTACTGCAGATGATTTTGAAAAATTCCTTTTCATTGTATTAAAGAACACTGACGTATAAATATGCATCATATTATGCTTTCAGAGTGGAAACATATTTGGTGTTTATAAATCACAACAAAAAATATATATGCAATGATTTTCATGGTTAGAAAAGACAACTCATAAAAAAAAAAGGTCTGTCAGGGAAGTTATTAAGAATCATTTCCTTAGCAAAGGAAGAAATATCAACATTGATAATTTCCTTGTTTTCCCAGCACATATAAAAATTTTAAATCTAAAGGAGTAAATTTAGTTGGAAAAAAGAATCAATCCAAAAGAGAAATCCAACTCCAGCAAAACAGCTTGACAATTCCTTTAGCACTTCATGTTATAATAAATAATGACACATATCAAGAATTATTAGATAAAAATATGCCAGCTCTGTTAATCTTATACCAAGGTAAAGAAGTTAGTGTGCAAAATAATATCCAGAAGCAGCAATATTTTAAAATATCGGTTTTGTGCAACCGCAAATATCGCCTGCACAAACAATTCATTGCATATTTAATCATATTTTGTCAAACGATTTTTGGCATTTAAAAGAAACAGACTTGCTCTAGAACACTGTGTTGTGAAATTTGTAAAAAAATATCACTACCATTAAGTACAAAGTGTCTGAAATGGAACTATCATACTACCAGATTAGAACCATTATTTACTTCCAGTTCTGTAGCAAAAAGTCAGCTACAGAATGCTACCAAATCATATGTACAGCTTTAGGTACTAATGTATCATATGACACTGTGAAGGCTACATACAGAAAATCCAAAAACAAGGACTATGACATTCAAGAAGCAGAGCACTATGACTAGCTACTGATGTTGATGAGGCCTGCCTGCAAGAAGTTTGGAAGATCAGTAAGCAACCACTCAAGAGCTAGCTAAGGACTTAGATGTTAGTGCCATGTCCATTAGTCGCACTATGCATCACATAAACTTGACGTAATAAGTTCAATCACTGGGTGCCACATGAGCTAATTCAAGCAGATAAGGACAGATGTGTTTGAGCTTGCACTAATCTGCTCTAATATCAATGCAAGGACAAAATTCTGGACCGGATCATCACTTATGATGAAAATGATATTTACTTCAACAACATAGGCTGTAAAGTGGGTTGGTCTGTGGCCGGTGATCCCATCTGCAGTGTCGCAAAGTGCAGTTTGTCTAACAAAAAGATCATGCTTTATATATGGTGATATTGCTGTGGTAATATCTGCAAAGAGTATCTGGAAAAAGATAAACCCTTGACAGTAAGGTGTACAACGAGATGCTAGTCCATGTTGACGCTGCTATCAAGGAAAAACATTGAACTGAGTTCCAATGCAAAAAATTAATGTTCCACCAAAATAATACAAGACCACATGTGTCTGCATTTACTAGCTAGACTATGTACAGAATCGAATAGGATCTTTTGGCTCACCCACCATATAGCCCCAACATTGCTCCTTTGGATTTCTACCTTTTTTCACACCTGCAGCTACATCTTGCTGGAGCTATCTTCCATTCTGCACAGGACACCCAAAATAAAGTTGATCTGTGTTTGGACTCACGGCCACAAGTTTCTGGCTGAAGACTTTGAAACACTACCAAAAATGTTGGCACAAAATCATAGATTTGGGGGGTGATTACTACCTGTACTAAAGGTACTGCTTTCACATTTTTTCCCTCCCTAATTTTATTAAGAACATTTTTTTGGCGAAAAACTTTTGTTACAACCAGATATTTAGGCCATAATATCAAGTAAGATCCATGTAAATAATGAATACTGTAACCTTCATTACAGTATCTACACATAAAAAAAATATAATAATAAATAAAAAAAATAAAAGTACAGTTAATACGACAGAGTACAATTGTTTGTTTGTTTCAAGTTGGTGCATATATCTTCTTGTGGAAAATTCTTTGACCCATGCTGTCTTATAATAGAAAAAATCCAACGAAACAAGAAAAAATAAAATATTATGAGCATTTATAGCTTCCTCCTTGTTGAACACTTTAAAAACTAATCATAGTATTGCAGATATTGAAAGTGAATTATTGTGCACAAAAACTGTCAATAAAAATTCATAAAAAAGAATTCAACAAGTTTTTACAAAATACAAAACATTTTAAAAATTCTTGAACTGACACACTGACTTTGTATCATTATTGGAATATTAAGCACATTTTCCCCAGTGTGCACGATCTCATGCACTTTTAAAACTATTAACAGAAGCACACCTATTTTCACAAGCATGGCATTCATATGGATGATAGTTTCTATGTACAGTACCATGTTTCTTGAAATCAGTAGAAGTGTTAGTTGAATAGGGATACTGAATACAGTTATATTTATAAAATGTAGACTTTCCTTTATGGTGCCATATCCTGTGTTTTGAAAGTATAATTTGCGAAGAAAACCATTTTTCACATATGTTACAGGTGAAGCCACTGAAAATACCTGTGGAAAGTTAAGACCCTTTTATTTCAAAAACAGCACAATGCTTATAACTTTCAAATTTTAATATTAGCTTTGAATCACGAAATCCAGAAACAGTTCAGAAAATAGTAAACCAAAGTAAAGAATTCTGAAACAAAATAAGGTAATTCGAAATTAATAAGATTGAGCTGTTTTACGACTCACGGCCACCAAGTTTCAGGGTCAAAGGGTTTCTGGGTTTGAAAGACTATCAAAATGTTGTAGAGTCATTAGGTTTTTTTTTAAGCAGGAAATGTGAAAAATGTGCAATGCACTCACCAGGACTCAAACCTGGATCTCTAGAATACGTGCCGCATCTGCTAACCATAACACCACGAAGGCATGCTAGAAGGAGAGAGAATTGGAATTAGGAGACACAATCACCAAACCCTGGTGGTGAAGAATCCTCATCCACCACCTTTTTTAGTTGGGGTGCCACTGTAAAGTCATTAGGTTTTTTATGATTAGGAGACGTGAAAAATGTGTAGTGCCCTCACCGGGGCTCAAACCTGATCCTCTCGAATGTGATCAGAGTGTGCTAATTGTTACACCATGAAGGCATGCTAGAAGGAGGAAGAAATACCTTATAACGGCAGAATATCATGAATTTGGGTGGTGGTTACTACCTGTAATATAGGTGCTGCTTTCATGTTCTTTTTTCTAATTTTATTAAAAACGCCTTTTTTGGCAGAAAACTTTCATTACAACCAGATATTATGAAAAGTAGCAATGATATATTTAGTGAAATTCTAAAATACATTCCATCTAATCCATTGGCCAATTAAACTATTTTATAGTATTTCCTAGCTGCAGTAAATGGATAATTATTGAAAAAAATTACTCAATACAGAATCACCACAATAAAAGTTACTGGAGAATTATTAGATTACAGATTAATCAAAATAAAATTAAAATTTTAGGGAGGGAATCAGAAACAAAAATGGAAAAGAAATGAGATGCCTAGTTGTAAATATCACTAATGCTATGTGCGAAACTACATATATAAAATGCCAGATAATTATAACAAGATACCTTATACATAGAAAATGCATATACCACATTATTAGATAATGTGATGGTATAGAACTAAGAACAGACATATTCTGAATGTGGAACTCATTATTACTCAATAACTGCACTTAATAACTGTACTTAATAAATGTTTCTAATTTTAGAGTACTTGAGATAAATAAAGATACTTTATTAAAATAAAAAGATAACTACAGTTTACAGTTTTAAGTTATAAACCAATATATTATACTGCTAGCCTGAAAAAAGAAATCATTTATTGAAAATGCCATTTAAGCATCCTTTAAAAGTATAAATACCTTTCTACTGCCATGAAAACTGATTATCATAAAATAATGCAGAAATTAGCATCTTGGTAATTAAAAGAAGTTTTTTGTAAGAGATATTTGTTAAAATATACTTTGTTTTTATCAGAAAAGATACTGTGGGCTTTTTTCTTAAATAATATTTCATATTTTAATTGCAAATTTTGCATCTTTATTTAAAAGATTTGATAAAATGTTTAATGAATTACATTTTATTGTTTACTAATAAATCAGTTTTGATCTGTTTTTAAAAACAGAAATACATACATGCACACATTTTGCTTAGCTACTTAGAAATAAGTTTTGCATTTTTTAAACAAATTTTTATATAGCGGTCAAAATGATTACTGTTGTGGTTCAAAGTTTACAAAAATTCCCATGGTTCTAGAATTAAAGGCACTACTATAGGCAATTTGCTTGGTAAAAATCATGTTAATTATTTTAATATAGAAACATCTACACGTATATGTTAGTTATTAAAATTCTAGAAAGTTGTCCACTGTATTTACACTAAAGATTAACCTAGAAAACACACAAAAAGCAAACTTTGATAAATTACATGGCGCAAGCAACAGAAGTGTTATACAGTATACTAAATTATTTCAAATAGATATTATGTTACCCATAAATAAAAATCCTGATGTGAACACCAAGACTTCCTTGTATGGCCTATTAAATTATACTCATTTTTTTCTGCATTTCATCTAAACTTATTTCCTAGAATTAATCTAACTTAATTAACCGATCCCTCAAGGCAAATGACATAAAAAAATTGTAAATTTTAAAATAATATATACCAGTTAATTTTCGTCATATAAGAGTCAAACTTCTTGCATTTTAGTTTTTTCATAACTGATATAAAACTTTCCCAAAAAAAAGTATAAGGACCACGAGACTGCATTAAAGATTAGATTTTGTTATTTGACAAAAAATAATTTTTAAAAACTTGACACAACCAAAACATGAATACTTTTGTCATTTAAAACACTTCTGTAAATGGAAATATATGACTACCACTAACGATTCTGAAAATAAAGGTGGGATAAGGATTTTAAAGTCTGGACGGATATATATATACTTCTGGTACTGTCAAATTTCAATAAAAAAAGAGAGGTGCATAATTAAATGCTATAAGTCTCACATACAAAATTTCAACATTCTACGGCTGTTTTTTAGTTATGTGAGATACATACATATGTACAGACATTACGAAAAAGTACATTTTGAATCCATTTTGGAATAAAGATTCCTTCATTTTGTCTGTATGTGCATACAAAAAATTAGTCAAAATGAATTCAGGAATGGTCGAAATTGATATTTCCACTGAAATCTGATAACCAAAATTTTTCACAGCTTATAGTACTTCCTTTGCTTTGCACAATGAAGTAAAAAGAAGAAAACTACTTCATATTTCAAACACATTCTATTATACTTTGCATTCATTAAAAACTCAATACATAAATACTGAATCTTTTTGTTTATTCATATTTTATAGCAATGGTCTCAAACTTAAATTGCATGCAGGTCGAATGCACAAGCTTAAAGCAGTTGATAGAGCTTTTTTTTAACAAGATATATTTTTTACGAAAACAACAACAACAAAAAAAGTGACTGAATCTTGGATTTCACTTACTAAACATTTATCAAAGCATACATAAATAGTAATAACATATAGAAGAAAAAATATTTATTTTCTATCTGAATCCCAAGCTTGGTACCTGCAAGACACCTGCCAGAAATTTTGACTGGTTACAAACACAATGACAGCTAAATTGAGACAGATACTTATTTCAAATAATTGTAATATATTGAATTAACCATTAAATAACTTACTTAAATAACTTGAAAAGCTTTTTAAGTTTTCAGACAAAACTTAATAATAAATAATGACAACATCATTTTTTTTTATTTATTTATTAAATTTTTCTTCAACACATACAGAAAAAAATACAAATGCTTGTAGGTAACTAATTATACACTTAATTTCTTACTGCAAATTTACAGTTGATGCAATTTCAATTCTGATAAAATATTTAGCCTTAGAAAAAAATTACTGGAAACTAACTTCATCACAGATCATAAAAGCTCATCGGTCAATCAGATTATTTTCTTTTTTAAGACTAATTATTTTACACTGCAAGAAACTTTGTTCACAGTACATTCCCGCGTATAAGATGAGAATTTTAAAATTTTTTTTAGAGCTAAATTAGGGTGCCAGCTTATATATGTATCCACTAATCTCAAAAATGGTATAGACATTTTCCGTCAGCCAGGTGCAAGTGATAAATAGTTAAATATTGCCCTTTTTTACTTACTTAAGTTATGAAAAACATTAATTTTAAATGAGATAAGTTATTTATTTTATGAAAAACAGTTATTTTATTTCCAAAACTGTTCATAATGTTGGTTTGCTGTATTGCCACCAAAACGAAATATCTGATGGTGAAATTTGCACCCGACTTCTCAACTCTTGAACTTGTTTTTCATTTATGGAGAAATGCCAAGCACCCACACTGTTAGAATTTTCAGCAAACCCAATCATCTGTAGTTTGAAATTTGCTATATGAGAGTTTCTCCTTCCACCCATCTTTCAGACAAAAAATAAACTTGCACAGAAAATACGATAAATATGTCACAGACCATATACAAGACAACAAATGAATGGAAAAAATGTGCTAGCTTCAAAAAGGGTTATCAGAGATAAAACTACAGTCATTAGCATCTGGTGATTAGTTTTACAATGATTTGATTTGAAAAATTCCATTAGTCTTACCTACTTGGAAATTTACTTTATTTTAAATTTATTTTTGTCCTCATAGCGACACTGGACACTACAGGAGTTTGTTTTTCCATTTTGGCTTATACAGTACAAAGTCCGAGATCCGGACTCATGGGGACTTTGGCAATTCCGGATTTAGGATTTTTCTGAATATTAGACCATCAGCTTAAATCTAGTAACATGGCATGCAGAAATTATAATATTAAGAATATGAAATCGTGATTTAGAGCATTTATGATCTAAAGGGTATCAAAATTTACAACAACAACAAAAAAAAAGAGCTTAATATTTATTTGTTTACTTTATTAATCATTTCTTTTAATATAAGTTGTTTAAGTTGCTTCATTTTTTGTGTTAATACTTTCTCTTTAATTCTATAAACAGACATAATTTCCTGTTCAGTTACAAAGTTCTACTGTGCAAGTCCTGTAATTGCTGTCAAGAATTCCGACTAAATTGTCAAACGAAATGTTTTTGTTTTCAATAACCTCTGTGTCACTTTCTTTACTACCGCTAGTGGTATTTTCTGGATTCAGAACCATACTACAGATTTTGCCGTCTGTTAATTGATTGACAATTGGGACACTGTCATTGCAATGAAAAACGTTTGTTATATCATCTTCATTTATTACTGTTTCTCCACATTTCTTTATAAAATCCATATTAGAAAATTTCACCTTTGGTTTGCAATATCCAAAAACTTTCAAATTCGTGGCTATCATTGTCATCATTCTTAACATGAAATACGGTAGCTGTTCATAAATTATGCCAAGCATTTTTTAAAGTATCTGGAGACACATCCTCCCACGGTCTTGCGATGCTGCACACAGCAAATTTTATGCTAAATAGCATTTTTTGTTTACTGGACATAGCACCATGTTTTCGCTTTGTAGATGCTGTTGCACCTCCAGAATTAGAAACTCTTTTCGACCTAATTGAAAGTTCAAGCTTTAATTTTCATAAAATTGCTGTAATATTAACAGTCTGCAACAAATAATAAGCTGGATCAAATTAGAAGATTAAGGAACAGCACAATCTGCTATATTAACTGGAAATTCCTTAAAATCAGTAAAATATAATTTTAGCCTCGCTTAATAGCGTATGCTATACATTACTGGCTATGTATCATGAGATTAGTGTAGACAGACAGGTTGTTCCACTAAATTTTGTCTTGCTTGCATTGTGTACTAAGTCTTAATTGTATTAATTTAGTTATTTATTATAACTTTCGTCTATTTCTTGCACATGCTTAAGGCTAATCTGAGTCCTGAATAAATAAACTCCCACATATACTTAAGGCTAATTGAGGGCCGGCGCTAGATACCACCTGATGCCTCTGTGGTCCCTAAATTCTGCTACAAAATGCTGCCCTAAGTTGTAAATTTTTGTTGCCCCTAAACATTGGATCCCATTACTTTCTCTAAATTATAAAAAATTTGTCGCTCGGTGCTCCTACAAATTCCAAAAATTTTGTCTTCCCTATATTCTGCGATGAGCTCTGACGCCGGTTCTGCATTTATGTGAATATCATATCAGTTATTCTTAATTCAAATAGCACTAAATATAATCTTTTGGCCTATGAGCTTCATTAATAAAATCTGTTTTTAGCATATAAAAAGAAATTTTTGTTAAATTTTTCGTCGTCAGCATTTCTTAGCGCATTTAACTTAAATCTGTAATCATCGCCATGCATAATGTCAGCATAAAAGGTTGCAACACTCTCTGTTATTCAATTCCTAATAGAAAAAAAAAATGTTTAGACATTGCTGCACGAGTCATTACTCAAGCTGTCATATGTTGATAAACATGTGGTGATGAAAGCAAAATATAATAAATAATGATTCGCCAGGTTGGCATCAGAGGTATAAAATACCAGCAGGTGTAAAATCAACGATGTATCTATGCAGAGTGTTTTGGTTCGAGATGTATGCCAAGCAGATATGCAGCTACGGAGCCAAATTATTGATCTCACAAATTTATGCCAAAATGATTGTTTCTTCAAGAATGAGGTATTTTATTTAGTGCTAAGTGAAATTAAGAATAAGGGCTCTCCACATGTTTTATTATAGGAGGAAAAAATCAAATGCACATGCATAAAGCATACAACAACAAAAATTTCTGGCTTTGAGGTTCAAATTTTAGATCATTCCGGATATTGAACGTATGGATCTCGGACTTTGTACTGTATATGGGTTTTGAATTTTGAAGAAAGAATGCCTTCTTGGCATATACAAGCATCAGCTTATATTTGGAAATATATGGTACTTCCTAACAAAGTGATTATTCTTTTTGTAAAATTTCTTAACTAATGATATTTATCTTTTTTCAAGTATCAACAAAAGTTAATCAAATCTACATGTTAAAATCTTTCAGAGTTTTACATCACATTGTAAATAATTAGGATCATTTTGTATATTTTTTGCATGTTATTCTTTTTCAATTTTAATGGTGATGAAAATTATGCAAAATCGGATTACAAATCAAGCAGCAGTATAAGTGAGCAAGACAGCAGTTCTTCACCACATGTTGTACAGGTATAGTCCCATCACACTAACTGTGCAGTTGCACCTCTTTTGAGGAAGAACAACCTGGGAACAGTCCGAGGATCTCCCAGCTCTCTTTCCTTACCCTTTAATCACTCAATGACTTTGGCTAGCCATATATTTTGAGTGTAACAACATAAATAAAGTATTTAGGAAACATAAAATTAGTATTTTTATGAAGTGAAGAAAATTAAAATACATCTACATCAATTACAATGACCAACTCCCCAAATGATTTCAATTTTACATACATTAATAAATAAAAATGACTGCAATTTTTCGCATATATGAATATAATCATGAGAAAATTATTTTAGTTTAATAAATTAAATGAGTTCTCCTCCTGTATGTATAATCAGATGACTATTCAAACTTGCAAGCCTTGTAAATCCATTTCCACACTGATAACACTGGAAAGGTCTACCTCGGGAATGGACATCTATGTGATTTTTATAATTGGAGATCTTGTTACTTGCATATGGACAAAGACTGCAGTAGTATTTGAAAGGAGGGAATTCGGATTTATGATGCCATACTTTATGTTTTGTTAAGGTAGATGCTGATGAAAAGGATTTTGAGCAAATATTGCAGACAAATCCTAAAAATAAAAGAAAAGATATACTATTGTATATTGTATAAGCTATGTGATAGTTATGAAAAAGCATTTTACAACTTTTTATTTGACATTAATACCATCTTTTAACAAATTTACAAAAAGTGAAAGTTTTTTTATTTTGTTACCCTTTGCTCCTCCCTTCACCCACCTAATGCAACACTGGTCTAAAACTGCCTGCACATTTAATAAGTACTTAAGATGACAAGCACTGAGATACGACTGTTTAGAGTCAGTAGTGAGAAGTACGAAACTGAATGAGTTTGCATGACCATCTGTACTTGTACTTGCTTCATCAGCAAACTGAGTTAGTAGCCAAATATTGGAGCTGTAGACATCATATTTGAAGTTATAAGTTTGTTTCAAATGCTAACCCTAACACCATATTTAAAGGCAGTTTTTAGTTTTAGATGACTGTTTCTCTAACATAGCTGTAAGCATGTTTTAGAAATTTATACTCAGCTTCTAGTACTAAAATTGTAGTTTAAAAATTAATTTACACAGCAGTAATTCATAATTCAATTTTTGCTTTTATTTTATAAGCTACAGAAGACTGATTGTTATTCAAATAGCACTTCATAAACCAGAAACCTTATAGGACTATCTTCACAGATAAGAATCTATCAATATACATGATTTTGCCTTTAGCATACAGTAAATGAAGAATATAGGAAAAAAAGCTTATGGAACTGAAAAAAAAATGAATATTAAATTTTGGCACTTACAAGTTATTGATCATTTTTCATGATATCAGCATTTTAGGCAACAGAAGCAGTTGTGTCATTAGCCAATTATTTAGCTAGTATGAACCAAGATGGTACTTAATACAGATAATCAAGAAACTACTTATTCATAAAATAAACACTACAGGGTACTATTCACAGGAAAAACCTATTCTAGAATAATGAATGACCTAAAAATAATAACCTAGAACAATGTTCTTCACTACTAAATTTATCTGCCACTGTGAATGTTTGACAGATATACTTCCAATATAAAATATTTTAAGTGATCTACTTAACTCAATCAATTTCAATCTTATCAAACATATGAGGAATTTAGTCTATAATAAACCTTCTAGTTAGATCTGAAATATTAACTAGACTGCATACAAATTAGTTAGAGATTTATAAATAAATAATGTCAATCAACAGAATCAGTGCTACATTGAGTGAAAACCGTACTACTTACTGTTAAGGTAGTATGTAAAATACAGAACATATGGTTATAATGCAAAATTATCCAGGGAAATCTTAATTAAACAGTTATTGCTAACATGGTCTGTTTGTGGGATAAAAATGCCATATCATTATTTCAAACTAAAATGAGTACAATGAATATAAAGGAAAAGGATCCAACCTTTTTTTTAAAAAAAAAACACTATCACAATATTTCTCTTTTCAAATGCCTTAAAATATACACTTCTCTTCTCAAATGCCTTAAAATATGCACATCAAATTTCTTTTATTCATTATTAGAAACAAGACTAAGCTATTTATTTGATTGCAGCAAAGTACCTGTCTAAAACTTCAGGTCTATTGCATCTGAAATAAGTCAAAAGCAATCAATACACATATTCAACATTTTACAGGAATACTTGAAATATTCATAGACCAAATAAATACAGCTAATAATATTTAAAATAAAACATAAATTTTAAGGTGTATTTATTAGATAGTAATATATTCTATGAAAACTGGAAATTTAATCAAGAGGTTTGATCATATTTAGTTCAGAAATGTAGTTTTAAAATGAAACTTTTTCAAAACAATCTTTGTTGTTGTCAATTCCTATATTTAGCATGCATAGAGAGGAAGACAGTTAAGAATCATTACAGAATTTTCAATTACCATATTACTAATATTGACCTTTTACAGAAAATCAATTTTCCAATAAATTAATAAAGAATTACAGCATTAATGTAATTATTCATTTACATTAATGTTGAAGGACTTCCATAAAATAGTATAACTATAACCGGATAAATTGCTTAATACCACAAAAAAAAAAAAAATTTTTTTTCGAAATCACTTTGTAAAAAAAAAAAAAAAAAAACTTTTCGAACAGTTAAATTTGAATAATTCCACTATTATATATTTACTTATTTATGTATAAATAAATTAAATAAGCTGAAAAAAAGTAACCATCAATCTCTAGCCACATTAAAAAAATAATAAATAAAACGTCTGTAATGGAATTAATAGAAAAGTACCTAAGAATATTTTCCATGACTGAATCAGCATTAAAAAAAAAAAGGCAGTTAAAATTATTATATCTATCATTATTTAAAATTTTATCAGACCAATTACAATCCTAAAGCTAGCTATGCATATTAAGTTTTTCAATAAGAATTTCTAAAAAAAACTTTACATACAAACAAAAATGTCCATTTAGAAGTAATGGTTTTTAATTACCTCCTTTAGAAATGCTAAAGTTTGAATTAAATCCCTCAGCACTTTTTTTGGGGGGGGGGTGAAAATGATTTAAAGTTGTGTAATTCTGACAATTTTTCATTCAGAAATTTGTACATTACGAACTTCTAGGTGGATAATGAAAAACTTGAAACTAACTGAAACTCTACAGACAGAGAAACATTTTAATTTTATGTATTTTTACTAGCTGTCACACAGCCAAAATTACAATTATATGAAAGCTTGCCTTATTTGGTTCTATTCTAATTTGAAATGAGCCTATGGTCAATCACTTTAGTAGTGACCTTACTTAAAAATCCCATACAAGTACACATGTATGTATGCACATGTACGTATGTATAACACACATGTACATATGTATGTCATGTACGTACATATGCATGCATATATGCAAATATACTGAAAACTCACAAATGATATTTGCAAACTGAAGTGACAAACAGTTATGCTATAAACGTAGAATGCATACAAGAAATGTGAGTTTTCTTAGAGAACTGAGTTCTTAATTTCAGTTTTTTGAATTTTATGTGTTTTAATAATTTTATGAATTATTATTCAATTATTGTATATTTCTCAGTATTTGTTGAGAAATTTAAACAAATTTTTTACTGCTGAGGTTTAGGAATCAACTTATATATGAGACACAAACAGATTTACAAATAATTGTATCAAAAAAAAATTATATATAAATTAAATAATTGAAAAACATTTTTTTTTATTTCATTTGATCCCAATATAGTACATTAACCAAATTTTTTAATATATTAATCTTTGAAATCTCTACTTGCTAGAGAAAAATCAAGATGAACATTATTATCCCTCTATTTTATCATCAAAACTGTTGTCATTCGCCTTCGATACATTACCATCTTGAGTTCTGCCTGCAACATTGCTCAGAAAAAATAACAACTTTTACTTTAATATTCCAAGCATTACAGATTTGGTCTTGAAACCCTACAGTTATCCAAAAATGTCACAAATAGGTGGTATTTCCTTGATTATAATTCCAAAATGAGCCTCTCACTTTCTAAATTAGCTCTTTTGCTTCCAATATATACTTCCAACCCGAGATCGAATCAATCAGGAACTGACAGAAATTTCCGTGTATAATGAATTACAAAACTACTCTTCCATGAAGAATTTCACATCCATTGGAGGATTTAACCAGCACAAAATGCAGTCCCCCCAGATATTATTCATTATATAGTTGAAATGAAGAATTGTATTTTACTCATAAAAGTGACATTCATAAAAGCAAGTGAAGAGAGAAAAAAAAAAAAATCTTGTGATTGCTCAAGAGTAGTTACAACTCAGAATTCAAAACAAAATTTATCATGCTATTGCCAAATGATGTACATGCTCCAAAACTGGAAGAATTAAGAAAGAGAAACTACTGATACTGCTTTCCTTCCATTTTGGCCGTTGTCCAATAAAATTTCCAATACATTTCAGTGCTACATTCAGTACTTTGTCTAGCCCCAATGCTCCACATCAATTCTACGCGAACCAGAAAGCTACTCTTCTTTTTACTCTTTTTCTTGTATCTAGCAGAAATATTCAGATTTGCCTCTTTCTTTTGATGATCTAGATGCCCCACATCAACTGGTTTCTTTGTAATATTTCTGAAGTCTTTGTAGTAGTTATTGAACATATCAACCGCCAATGTAAATTTGCCTCAAATGTAATCTTTGTAGTCACTGAACATGTTTGATCACAAAAGTAATTTTTCACTCTGTCATCCAGGTAATGCTTGGGTACTTTGCTTCTGATCCAACAGTTTGACTTATCGATAACCACTTAAATCTTTCAGTTTTCCAAAATTTCTCCTATCTAAACTATTTTGTCATCTGTTAGTTTTTTAATTTAAAAATAAAATCCTTCTGAATCTTATCAGGTTGTCATTGATACTGGGATATCAGGTAAACAAAAAGTTATCTTTTTTTTGGGGGGGATGCCATGTCCCTTTATAGGGAGGAAATGAAGTGATTTACACACTGCAGAAGCAATGAGGGTTAGTGTAACCCAAAGTTTCTTTCTTAACCAGGGAGGATTTCTTCCCTGGGAGAGAATGAAGTCAGCCTTTTATTTATCTGTTAGGCATTTAGTTTATGAATATAAAAAGTTACTTTTTTTTCAAGTTTTGGTATTCATCAGCATTGCCTATTGCTTAATTTATAAAACATGTTAAAAAATAATACAAACCTAAATAAATGCTTTTTTTTTTCCAGTTTTGGAAAGAAAAGGGGAATCTTCCTAGCAATGATGAAAGGGATGCATGGAACAAAAAAGGTTGAGTACCACTGGTGTAAATGCAGATTTTCATCAATACAGACATACTGTGCACATAGCAATCACAGCTTGTCCAATGTCAAAAATCAAGTCTCCAGAAATGGAGGCATCAAAACAGCTTGTTCGTGTTTATTGTTGACTAAAGTGACCTTATGAGCAGCTGTATCAAGTTGTCGAATATACTGGGCCTTTGAAGAAGATATTGCAAATGAATGCACCATTAGACATTGGCTTCAGAAGTTCATGTGGGGAAATTTGAGGCATTATTTTAAATTCTGCAAAAGGCAACTACAGTTGTTCGATGATAGAGCCCTGAAAACAGCCACACAGAAGAAAGTGACACCTATGATGAACTAGCTGAATACTTTCAGATTTCCAAGCAAACAGTCAAACTTCACCTACCTCATAGGCAGGTATACACTTGATCATATGGTTATCTCACATACCATCAGCAGTTATCATGGAACAACAAGTGACAACCTGTTTGTTGTTACTGGCTCGACACAGCAACACAACCATACTAGGTCAAGTGCTCATAAATAGGGGAGAAGGAATGGAACCAGTATGACACTTGCAAGAATACTAGTTGTCATCATGTGACACTGCATCTCCCACCTCAAAACTACGTCTGAGACCGTGCAAGATCATGCTGTATGTCTGATGGACTAGTTGCAAAGTGATGCATTATAAGCTACTACCATCAGGCCACACCATCATAGCAGGCCAGTATTTGAAACATATGTAACAGGCATTAAAAACAGAAGCAGCCAGCAATGGTTAATTCCAAGGGTGTGGTGAATCTCCAAGATAATGTGAAGGACTTGAGGAAGAGACCTAGAGAAGCCTCAAGTCTGGTATAATTTATTATCCTTTCAAAAACCCTTTAAGAACTCTTTCAAAAATGCTGATCTTTTATGAATTAGGGATCTTAGTTCTATAAGCTTTATAATAAATAATTAAATAACAACCAGTTCCTGCAAATGACAGCAACTGTGGAGTTATATTCATAAACCTTTAAATGCATATCAGGCAAGAAGAGAAGTTCACCATGCAGATTTGAGCCTCAATTCTGACCAAACTTGTCAGCCACACCCTTGCCAACGAATATGAGGCCTTCCCACTTCAGTAAGAATAAAGAGGAAGACAGTTGTTTGAACTCTAATCCATCACAAGGTTCACCCAGCAGGATCTTAAATAAGAAGCAGATTAGTGTGAGATTTCCCTCTGAGCCAAGAGCCCCAGAGGGCAAATCTCAGTTAGCATAATCTATGACTCTGAGGATAATTAAGTTACGCACATTGACCTTTTTATCATTTTGCCCAGAAATGCCATTTTGTAACTGTAAAATTCTTATCATATTCAGTTTACATACTCAGAATGATCAATAACAGATCATAACAAGAAAGAGTATCAAAATTATCTTTAGCAGTAATAAAACCAATTAACAATAATTCTACAATTATAATAAAACTGATTTAATTTTTAACCACTAAATTTTTAACACACAATAATTCTACAAACTGTGAAATGATCTTCTATTATAATTCGATATACAATATTTCTATCTTTGTGATAGTGATGAGCATGTCCCTAATAGCTGGTGTTACTATATTAACCTTAACAGCAATGAACATTTATGAATGATAATTTTAAAGACATGACAATGCTAAATGCACTGAAACTGGTTTATTTCCGCTACTACAACACTACTGTTGCTGTTCCTATTACTATTAGGTACTATACAAAGTAACTATCTACAAATATGACGGTACTTAAAGCATTAAAATCAATACATATCATCAACAAAGCATAACAGGGATGGATTTTATGCCAGAAGATGATAAAAAATAATTACGCAGTAATTCCAAACAGGAATGGATTTTATGCCAAAAGATGATAAGAAATAAATACTCAATAATTCCAAAACAGTAATATTTCCTTATAAATACTGAAGTTTAATATTAAAAAAAATCGCAAACAAAATAATGTTGATTTCAGTGTTTGATTCACTACTCAACTTAGTAAACCTTAATTCCATATTTACAGCAATTGCTATCAGTTTTACAGGGTTCGTACGGTCCTTAAGAGTCCTTAGGTTTTTCGGAATCGATTTTTGGTCCTTAAAAGTCCTTAATTTCGGCCGAAATCGGCAGAAGGTCCTTAATTTTAATCATCTGAAATTTCTGTCTGTTTTTACGACTGCCAGTTTGAGTGTGAATTAGGCTTTTGGAGGAATATTTTTGGCGATTCACTGACATATATGATTATTTTTTGAATGGGTGAATGGGTTCATGTGTTATAATTTGTTCTTATTTCTAATATAAATAGTGGGATGTTCGAGTTTCTAAGCAAGAAGTGAAACATAAGCATTTCGAAATTCATTTTTTTTTTCTAATGAAGATCTCTTAAACAACTTTTCGCTTTTGGCGATGTGAATTTTTTTATTTAACGGTTCTAAATTTGGCGACGGTAACATTTTGGCGATTTTAAGATCAGTTTTTATAGAAAATTTTTAATTCCGAGATCTGGGAATTTTTCGACGATTTTTTAAGTACATTGTAACAGTAATAAATTCCATTAAAATAATGGTAATATATTGAAATTATATTTAAAAATTAACATTATAATAAAATATTTTTATTTTTCGCTGTCATATTATAAAGTTCCATTTTAACAACTTATTATACAATATTTTGAATCTGAGAAATAAACAAGATATAATGCTATAAAACACAATTAACGAAACAGTTCTTACTAAAAGCAAAATTAGCTATGTAATTAATTTAAAATGTTTTCTTTTTAATTTTTTCATAGTAAGAGTTTTATCCCACGTAACTGTCTGAGAGTATTCACAAATTTCAGAATATGCATCAGTTTTCTCTATAAAATTTATTTTACACTTTTCTTTTTTTTTCAAAATATTTCTGGCTTTTCGCTATTACAGAATTGGTAGGGATAATTTTTCTTTAGGATTTTAGACACTGCAGCTTGAAAAGTTTAGAAGGATTTGATGGCAAGATTTATAGACCCACGATTCTAGAAGATTCCAGTAATATGTGACAAAAATGTCTCCATGGTATGATTAACACATAATGGATGTATTTTACAGAAAGTTTGTGATGAATTTCTTACTTTTTCGAGAACGCCTTCAAGAAAAACGAAAACATAATATTTGAATGTTTTACCTCTGATACTAGAATCTTTTCTTAACATTACATGTTTATCTTCCCTTTATTTTCTCTACTTTTCATTGGACACAAGCATGGAAAATATCAGAAATGCTTCTAATCTTATGGACAGGCGTTACAGAAATGTATTTTTTATTAATAAAGAAATTGAAAACTGACAATTTAAAAGATTCATATAATATGCTCTAATGCATCATACAGAACTGGCGCTAGGCTTCCAGTGCCTGCTCTAAATTCTGCTTCCAGTGCCTGTTCTAAATCCTAAAAGTTATGACATTTCTAGATTTTGTTGCTTAATTTGTCACTAAATTCTAAAATTTCTGCCACAACAACTCTATAACCAGCCCTTACCATATATATATCATATTTCTTTTGAATTTTGATATTGCTAAAGAAATAAAATTAGCAGCTTTTTCTATACATTCTAAATGCATTAGTTTTTTTTATAAGAACAGAAATCCTTAATTAAATCCAAAAATTCTAAAATGAAAAGGAAATGTGTTGAAGAAAGAGACTGAAAAATTATTCTTCAAAGATATGTACAATTATTATTATATAAATTACCCAGTTGTTTATGATTTGAGCCTTTAGTATAGTTTCCCATTTCTATTTCCTCATATAACAGAGTTGCTGAGCCAGCTTAAATTAAAACTAAATTCTATAGTCTTTGACCACTAGTCCACATTTTTAGTTTGAATTAGACTGTTCTTGTTTAATTACATTACCACGAGCTGTAACTGATTTTGTTAGCATCAGAACATGCCTTTATGTTCTAAGTTCTTTTTAAATAACAGGCTTATTTAAACCTTTGTCTGACACTGTATTTACTTTCAGACATACCGATAATTTATTTGCTTCACGTCTGTCGGGAGGTTTTGGTCTATTTAACTTTTACCAGATCAGTAAACCCTCATAACTATATTGTAAAGAGGTTGACAAGTTAGGAGATAAAGCACGCAGAAATTAGTGAGAACACTGGTTTGCTTATTGAGACAATTTTCTGATTGTTAGAAAACATGCTTGAAGAGAAGGAAATTGATTTAAATTAGCCAAAATGTCTGGGAAGGCTTCAAATTAAAAAGACGCATAAATATTTTGTTGAGTTTTGTTGTTACAAAACATGAATGTTTTGTAGCTTTTAATGTGTAATTATCCTAATATTGTTTGAAAATCAATGTCATAAATTACATGTATTTTAAACTTTGAAATTTTATTAAATTGTGATTTTAATAGGGCCTTTTTTTAACAAATATTATTAAAAAAATATATAAAATTTCATATTGGTTTGCGTTTTTGTAGAGCAAAATCTGCTAATTTATTCGGGATAAATCCACATTGATTGTCATGCATGATTCTGTTTTTATTCAAATGGAATGCAAGTATTGCGAGAATCAGTTTTTCAAGAAGTTTGCTCAACGTAGGAAGGAGGCATATAAAACACAAAAATGTAAAAAATCATGTAAAACTTATTCTTTGCATCTAGTGAGACTTAAAACAATACAAAACAACTTACCACCTGTGGTGCTTTAGTGGTTTATTGGACCTACAAGAAGCTACGACACTATCTGTGACAGACAGAACCCAGTTAACTTTCAAATTTTGCCAACTGTGCCTACATCAGGCCTTTTAGGTTAGTTCTAATCAGCAGGTCTCTCTCTAGGCAAGCAGCAATGGTGACAGGGCAATCTTTTATGAATCATACTGAGTATGATCTACTTCTAATTTTAATCTATGCCACTTGACATAAAATCTACTTGCTATTTACTAAGTCTCTAGACTGAGCAAGTATGTGACAAAAATGAAGCAATAAAAAATAATCATAAAACTAACTGTTATCAAAACATAAATAAAATGTCACTTATTTTCTTTCAAATATGTCCAACTATTATAAATGTAAAATATTTAATGCTGCTTGATACATACTTGATTTTATAAAGTTGATTTTATTCTCAAACTTATTAATAATTTTATTAATTAATTCATGTTTAATAATTATTCATCCTACTTACGGATCTATTTTCTTTTTAGGATGGTATTACAAAAATGAAGTTCAGGCATAGATAATATTTTTAATTGAATTTATTCAGTTCCCATTTGTTCATAGGTTTTTAATTTTTTTCATTAATAGTCCTTAAAAGTACTTAATTTCCATGTGCAGAAATGTGTAGGAACCCTATATTAAAATTAAACAAAACAGAAATTAGAACAGTAACCGTCTTGAATCTTTTTCTAAATCATAATTTCAAATGGATTTGTATCTCAATTTTTGGGCACCAATCAGAATGAACACATATATTTTAACAAATTTAAAGGAATAAAAAATAAAAACTCTACTTATTGTGACACCTTAAAGTAAAAATAAAGGTACAAATTTCATTACATGAAGCTCTGCATATACTGCATGATATGGAAAATGCAACCATGAAAGATTGGGTAGAGTGTGATCTCAGCTGACACATAGACTGAGAATGCATATATAATTAAGTGATGTTATTCACACAAAGCTAAATGTAAACAGTGCTGAAATATACAGGGAATCAATAAGATAAATGATCATCTCTCGTGGGGATGCAAGCTCCTAAGCTAAGAGGTACAGATTCAATTATTGTGCGGATAGCATCCAGAGGCATGGAAGCCCATATGCTCTGAACCATCCACCAAAGTTCATCCTCTAATAAAATGGTTGAGGCAGAACAGACAAATAACAACCAATCACATCCCGGATATGTTCAATTGGTGAAAAATCAGATGTCATTGAAGGCCAACTAAGTAATGAGACATGCTGCACGGCTTGTCTGATAACAAATATTATGTGCAGTCAAGTTTCAAAATAACATTTTGCTGCAGGTAAGGTAGCAAAACTGGCAGTGGCACTTCATGAGCATATTACCATGCTGTCAATAATGCCTTTGATACATAACAGGAATGACCTGCTATCATGAACGATGGCACTCAAACCATTATGCCCCACTGATGGGCAGTATGGCATTCAGCAACAGTAATCAGACTCTTAAACAGTGAGTATCATCAGACAAACAAACTTGAGACTCATCACTGAATACTACATCGTGCCATTTAGATGTTCAAGTGGCTTTTGAAGACCATTGCAGTCTTTCATGTTGATGGTTTAGCATAAATGGCAGTCTTCGCAAAGGGCGGCCTGTGAGCAAGTCACTTTCAGCCAAACATCAGGAAACTCTTTTCCAGACAGTGCAGCAGCCAAAGCCCCCTGCCTATCTCACAAAATGTCCATAGTAGTCAGTCAACTGTGAGGCTGCCGATGTTTCTCTTCATGTGCGTCAGTCTGTACATTCTGTAGTACATCTAGATGGACCTGGTCTTCAACTATTTACATTTCCTTCATCGATACATCTAGACTAAATTCTATGTACAGTGGATACATCTACATGCATTTCAGCAGCAATATGACAGTAAGACCAACCAGCCATATTAGTCTACAATTTGACCCCTCATAGAAGTGTCTGTTTGCTGGAACTGCATACAGGGCATCATCGTCCAGGCATCTCATCATTCATGTCTTCTGGTATGTTGAACTTCTTGAAATTATGGATTTCCTAAGCTGTAGACAGTAGCAACTGTTGGTTCGTCTGTCATTTCCATCCTTTTCATCATATGCTGTAAGAATGTGACTAACTTGCATTTTACAGCATCTGCATGACTTGTTCTGCTATGCATTCCCGAATTTGCATATTCATACAGCTGAAACCTTTATCGTGTTGCATTTTATGTTGAGCAATGCAACAATGAAAGATTACTTTACTCCCACAACTGATCAACTTGACACAGTTTTAAGAAAGAATCCTGCAGTTTTGAAATCAGATCGATTTCCACAAAGAAGAAAACCTTTATAGTCAAAAGATTTACACAAATTGTTAATAACATTTCACAATTACAGAGAAGCATATGATTTGAAGTGATTCCCATTAAAGAAATAATAATACTTAGTAATCAGAAAGATTACACAAATTACAAAAAACAAATCTTTGGAATCAAGGTAATTCCTAAATATCTTAGAAATCATTTTCATAGTCTGGGTAAATGCACAAATGAAAAACGACTTTGGACATGATGTAATTCCCAAATATCAGATATTAGGATGATTGTTCATTTGTCAAATTTCCTGCAGAAAAGACTTAATGCATGTCTTTTCTTCAAAATCTTATGGATTCTTTAAATACAAAACATTATCACCAAGAATATTCTTAAAACAGCCCAGCAAATTTTATTGTCAGAACCGTGGCATGCAACTCTACTATCATTATAGATATATTTTTATTTCATTCTAGATATAAGTTGTAACATAACCTGTGATGAAACCATTATTTACAGAAATATTTACAATTGATTTTATATTACATGTTTTCCTGTCATATCTGAAAGATGGGACAAAGGAGCTTTGCCCTCGACTTATGTTAAAAATTTTATGAACTCCATGATGCAGCTCTAGTGAAATATGTCTTCGATCCCATCTGTGGTCACAGAACCATTTGGTGTAAAAAAAAGTCAAACTTGGTGGAACAAACTGGGATATGTTCTGATTATCATCAGCAGATGCCTTGGAAAGGGAACTGTTGCAAGAGTAATGGCAAGTCTAAGATGACATTTCACAGGAAGATTGTGTGATAGCAAAAGCTGATGTTAGTACATCAAAAATTCCTTTTTGCCATTCAGAATCATTTAACTCACACTTTCTGGACATTCAAAGTCACTGTTGGATGAAATCTAGAGGAAACTGTCAGTATTTGTTGCAACATCAATTACTAACTTTTAGGCACTGACAGCTATACCTTTCTAGTTTGCGGTCACAAAACCTGAAATTTGTCAGACAGGATCTACATTGTATTCAGTGATGAATTGAAGTTTTTCATTTGGTTCAGATGACTAAAGAATTTGTCTATAAAAGGAGGCCTTGCCAAGGCTGCTTACCCCATATCATATGCAATAGCATATGTCTATAATACTTGGCACAACCATTTGGGAGGCCACTTCACTTATGATATCCAGACTTTAGCGACTTTTTACCTGATACATTGATAACATCCAGTGACCTGCTGTAGCTGTTGCATTTGTAGGGAAGTTATCTTTCAGCAAGATGATGCTTAGTCTCCAGGAAATGTTCAATGCAATAACCTTTCTATGACCTGTGAAATTTAAGATCTTTTCTGAATCTAACATATGATACATCTTAAGATTCCAATAATGGTACCACACAATATATATGAACTTGCTAGCAATTACAAAATATCTGGCAACAAATGCCATAAGATGGCAATATAAATTCATGCAAAATTGTAGCGGAGATGTTGCTTATGAATTGTTGCTTGAGATGGCTGTACACAATATGAATACATGATGGCTACACAATATGAATGCATGATGGCTATACACATTATGAATACATGATGGCTATACACAATATGAATACATGATGGCTACATGCAATATGAATACAATAAGATTCTGGACAAATATCTGCTCAATAAATAGACCCACTACCATTTCATTTTAACAATTTCTTCATCTTAGTGTTCTCATGGGTCAAGTGAAATGTCACTACAATCAAATAATTTCATTATGTGGATGGACTGTTTAATGCAAAGTACCTTTCAAATGAGCATTTGAGGAACATATATATATATATATGATTGTCATTTTTACTTATTTATTTATTTACATGAAAGAAACACATCTTCTTAGCAGTTATCAACACAGTCACATTTGCAAACGAATTTAATTAAGAATTCTCCAAATTGGCCACTGTGATGGGCTAACAAAAAAACCAATACACTGCATACCCTTCTTTGTCAAAAATAATGATATGCTTAAATTAATAATTTATTAATAACTCTGCAGAATTCTGAAGTATGCATTCCTGTACACATATATGTAGTGAGTGAAACCTTTACATGGGTTATCTGGGTATGAAACCTTTACATGGATCCTTTATGAAAACCTAAGTGAATTCTTATGGAAACCTTGTAAAGGAAGGGCTGGCCGGATACTGCAGTCCAAATATAAGAATATCAAATGAGGGAAAAAAGAGTAAAACTTGTGTTCAAAATCTTATTTATTTTATGAAAATGGCACTCACACTAGATTTTAAACATTCTCTATAATAAAGAAAGTGACATTTAACTCATATGAAGATTCCATAACCTTCAATATGCTTATCACTGTCGCTTAGCACTTTTTCAGCATTACCATAGCTTTTCAGTCACATCAAGCTAATAATATTCAATACTGATAGTCATTACTATAATCTGTTTCTTTAAAGTACGAACTTCAAGGTTATTTCTTGCCGCCCAGTTTGACTCATAACCATGGGGAAAACAATTACGGGGAAGAAAATTGACTTCCTCCACTTCTTTTTCATTCAGTGTGTTTCGCTTCATGAAAAGTTTATGAATGACGGCTGACTTGAACTAGAGTCTCAAATGGCATTTGACAAACACTACCACACAGTAAATAAATGCTGTGTGATGATGATGGCATGAGTTATGATTCCAAATGGGACATGGCAACAGCCTTGAAGTGCTTATTTTAAAGTAACAAACTATAAAATACTGAATTTATGACAGAACAAATTTTATTATCTTGAAATGCAATATACAAAATACTGAATAAAAGCATTAAACATGACAATGAATATTCTTAGCAGTAAAGTCTTAAAATTCTATTTATTACACAGTGAATCTATAACTGTAATGATTACAAAAATTTTTCTCTTAAAATGAAAAAATTGCAAATAAGCTATAAAAATTATTTTATACAATCAAACAATGAAATTTAATAAAATAACAGTTTCAGTAATATGCCTAAGAGAATATTAAAAACTTACTTATCAAAGAAATTAAGATCAATATTACTTACTTTAATATAAGGCATGATTAATATGAGTTCTTATATAAAACTTTGTTTTCATAAGATACATACAATTATCTGCCCAATGTTTAAGAGATTTTACAGAACAGTGCATTTTCTCTCTCCAAAACCATGAACACCATAAGTAGCAAAGTATATTTTCCGAAGTACCATCATAAGCATATTTTCAAACTTGTACCTTTTAGCTACATCAGACAAATATGATAAAACAGTTAAAATTGAGAGTAATTAAAAGTAAAGCAAAATGATTCAATCATATTACATAAGCAGACGTAAATATTAAAATTCCATTGATAGGGTGAATAAGAAAATAAAATACTACCTTAAACAGCTTTCATATTTTAGCTAAGACAACATACATTAATAATAAAATGAAAATTTAACTTCAGAATTACCAACCCATCAAACTGACATTTTCCCCTTTGACAGAAAAAGGTGTACTTTAGCATCCACAGTGCTAGTGTTAACTATGATGGTCACTAAGAGACATATAAAAAACAACTTTCAGATTTCTCTCCAGTATGAATGACAAGGTGCTTATTCAAAGAACTGAGACAAGTAAATCTATTATCACACACATCACAATTATATAATCTGTCACTTCTATGTACTGCTGAATGCTTATAAAAATTAGCTTTTTGATTAGTAGAATAAGCACACTGAGAACAATTAAATTTGTATTTTGCAGTCGGAGATTTATGATGCCACATTCTATGTTTTCCCAGTGTTATTTGAGAAGCAAACCACTTTTGACATGAGTTACAACTATATCCTGGAAAGACACCTAAAATAGTAAATTTAACTTAAGATTTCTGAGAAACAATTTTAAATAAACACTGAGAATAAAATATAAACACACACTAAAATATTAGAAAAAATAAATAATAACATCTCTACAATAACTTGTTGAGGAAGATAACATAACTGTTGGATGATAAATGACCGTTCAATATACCTGGTTTCAAATAATCTTCTTATTCTTGTCACATAAAGAATTCTGAACAAATTTTGGTGTAATCTTTCTATGCATCTTCAGAGCCAAAAGAAGATTTAGAGAAAATTTAAAAAAAAAAAAAAAACCATTTTTAATAGTAGAGAATCTTTTAGTGTATAAAACATTCTATCACTTCATTTACACATGTAAGCAAATGCATTATCAACTGAAATCAAACATATACTTTTAAGTTTTAAAAAAGGCAGCACAACAGTTTTCATTTTGTATGGAAAAGTTCTTCTGACTAATAATGTATAAGAACATCCAAGTTAACAAGATTATGAAATTAGCAATATTTTGCATTCAATCTTAACATTACAATTAACTCCTGTATGAAAAATTTTGATTACTTTTGCTTCCTTCAGAGAAGGAAAAAAAAATAAATAAAGTACCAGATAATTGTATTTTATTGTAAAAAATATAATCACACAGAAATTAAGAATAACCAGTTGCATATTTTCTAAACACTTGCTGCTTCTGCAGCCAGCTCCTAAAATAGTTATTACAAAAACGAAAAAAATATACAATGAAATTAAGCAGTCCAGTTTGTTAATTTTGCAGGTCCAACTAGTAATTAATAATAGAAGAGATAAAGAACTGCATTTATTACTTTTAAATTGCTTAGTTTGTTAATGAATAACATACGGATTAGATTTGAAAGAAAAATTAAGTACCTTATGTTTTGCCAAATGGCAACACACTGCAAAGTGGAAGATAAAAATTTGTTATTTCGGGCAGTGGCAACATATTTCTCTTAAATTGCTGAGTTCATTGATTAAATTTGAAAGACAAATATCTTACACTATGCTGAAATGCTGCACACTTCTTTTAAATAGTTGAACTTTCTGATTAAATTTGAAAACATAAATATAACATAATATCTTACACTTTTTCCAAGTAGCAGTACATTGCATTTAAATCACTCAGTCCATTAATCAAAATTTTGAGTTTACACAAAATATGAGAAAAAAAATTTTTAATTTGAAATTCAAAACTCAAGTATAAGATGCGCATGTTTGGTGAAGGGCTCCACATGTTCAAAATCTGTGGATAATGAATCTACATACAGATTCTTCGTCATTTAATGCGAGAGCTTTTTAATCTTCAGAAATATCATAAGAAAAGTTATTCTATTATTAATTACATGAAACATCTGTTAAATCTACGAATATAACTGAATCCAATACTTTGTGGACATATAATCAAAAGCAAAAACACAAAAATAAATAAATAAATACTTTTTGAGTGCTTATTATACTAGGAAAAACTAAACATTCAGAATGCATTAAAACTTCAATTTAAACTTAATGAAAGCGATGATAAACATTCATATGAGTAGAAAATAAACTCTTGTGTTAAACTGTTAATGATTAAATATTATAGTTATAGCACTTACTAAATTAAATTAGAATGCAACATAAAAACATAACAAAACAGAAATATTTAATTATTCAGTGTGACTTAACAAATTGTTAAAATTTTATACCAATAGAACAGATTTCATGCAATAAAACAAGCATAAAAATAAGACAAATTTTAAGTTAACCATTTTTGGCAAAGAGGCAAGTTGACCGCACATATTTTTAATTTTGTTTTGGAGAAGACAGATTTTTTTAAATTGTCAACCAGATCCTTAAAAAATTAATCAATAATGCAAAACAAGTTAATAGCAATAATAAATTAAAAACAAAAGAAAAAAAATTAATTAAAATTTTTAAAGTCTCAGTAAATATAATGTTACAATATGTTAGACTTATTACATGTAATTCAAACAAAATATAAAACTATTTCAGTAATTTTAAAACCACCTTTGTTATTTTATTGAAAAGCTATGGATAAGAACATGCAAAACTTTATTCAATAATATTGTTTTCTGCATTTAATTAAGTTGCACCTTCTTTGTACACTGATTTCACTAATAAGTAATTTTTGGAAAAAAAAAATTCAACATTTTATCACTTGCAAGTAGTTACCAAAATTAATTTTATGATTAAAACAAATTAAAAATTATACACTGAAGAAACATTTATAATATTGATTTCCTAAATAAATAAATCTAAGAAAGAACAATGTAAAAAAAATAATCAGAATTTTTAAAGTATTAGCTGCAAGTCAAATCCAGAATATTTTGATCACAAATGATGTTGATAAATAATCTGATATGAGTTTAATACTATATGGAAATAAAAACATCATGCTCCTTCTGATTTACATACATATTAAAATTATGATGACAAATATCTGATTCTAATACTTTTTAGATTTAAATAAATTTGAAACCAAAGTGTATATTAATTACTTATTCTCTTTAAAGAAAATATATCAGTCAACACTAGGTTTTGAATCCAGACATTAGTCTACACTATTTATTGGGAGCAATTTTTGTATTTGCCCATACATAAGCAAGAACATATCCAATTGCCCTGAGAATGCCTTACATAAAGCCATTTTTCCCTTTTGACAGACAGACTCCTATGTTTTGAAGCATAAACAAAGACTTCATAAACAAAGACAGTACATTGTAACTCTGTTATCATAACTAATTTGTTCCACATACTTACATAACAAAGGAAGAAAATTGAGATTATGCTTTAATGTGCAAATTCTTTATTAATGAATGAATTCCTCCCCCTTTAAACCAAGTATGCATCTAACTTTTTTTTTAACATGAGTGAAAAACCAAGTATAGTAAATGTTGCTTAATCTGATCATGGTAATGCTATCTTTCCGATATTGTTATAAAAAATTATTGTTATCAAATCTCCACAGACATGCCTATTTGTATAAGAAAACATAGAAAATTCATCACTTATTCTGATCAACAAGTTGGTTAATGTTATCAAAGTTGTAGAATGAACTTTTTAAACTGAAGTAAAGTTGCCAAATAAAAGTAAATTTAAGGTTAAGGTTGAAGTAAAGTACAGAAATAGCTAAATGACAAAGATATGTCTCCAAGTAATGAGTTAAAAGTCACCTTAACTATATAACATGAATTGTGAGGAATTTAATGTTTAGGGTGACATTGATGAAAAAAAAAAAAAAAACTCAAGTTGCAACATCAGTGACAGAACATAACTGCCAGTCATTTTCCAAAATTAATCCATGCACATTTAATGATAAAATTTCTGCAGAAGATGATACAAAATTGGAGAATCTCCTATTATACTGATGAGAGATTCCCTGTAGTAATTAAGAGTACAGCACTGATTAAACAATATCAAGAAACATTATTAACATAAACAGTTCATAAATGAACTTTAGCACAACATTTACAGACAATCAACTATTAATTACTTTTCCCTAATTAAAATATTGTAAATGTAATAAACATTTGCATGTTTCTAGTTATATTTGCATTAAATGTGTTAAATTCCATTGACATTTTTCTTGCTGAATGTTATTATTCAGTTAATGTTATCAAAATTATCATGGACAAACATGAACACATCAAGCGATGCCTACTGTAGTAAAAAAGGTAATACAGGGTATTTATAAAGTCCCGGACCCATTTTGATATTTAATAACTCATAAAATAATGAAGATATAAACAAACTTATGGCATTTATTGATGGAATAACTTATACATTTTCCTTTTCAGGTTTGAATATCTTTACTTTTGTAAATATCGTCTGTACGTGTGGTTAATAGATTCTTTTCTAAATATCGTCTGCTTATTAATTGCATTTTTCTCTCATTTGATGTTGAGCGTGTCAGAGAGACATTTTTACACAATCCTAGAAGATCTGTGAGATCAACGGCAAGAGAATTGTATATAAAAAATTAATGCACGACCGAGTCATTGGGCCTTTCTTTTTTACAGAAAAGTCGGTCTCATCAGTCGTATACTTATGTTGGAACAACTAGAAGAGCTTCAGCCACGTCTTTTTGCAACAACAAGATGGTGCACCACCTCATTGGGGTACCATCGTTCATAGTTCTTTGAATGACCACTTTACAGGAAGATGGATTGGGCGATGAGGTCTAATTCCTTGGCCACCCAGATCACCTGATACAACACCACTGGACTTTTTTCTTTGGGGATTTGTAAAGGACAACATTTACAAGAGGAGGGTGTCGAATATTGATGACCTAAAAGCCAGAATTACAACCACAATAGCCTCTGTGGATGCCGACATGCTTGCTGGTACCTGACGTGAAATTGAATATCGACTTGATATTCTCCGTGCAACGAAGGGGAGCACACATGGAAGTTCATTGACAAGGGTCATAAAACTTTTTGAGTCTATCTAACCATTTATGTTATTAATTTTAATCTATCTTTATTATTTTATGAGTTATTAAACATCAAAATGGGTCCGGGACTTTATAAACACCCTGTATTATTAGATTTGTATTTGCTACTACAAGAACATCAGAATAAAATGACAAAAATAAACTAGAGAGAAAACTAAGTTTCACAAAATGTAATTTTTAATAGCAGTTTACATTACATACTGGTACGTTCGCTATATATGATATGCTCCATAAAAGCAAACTACAACTTGTATAAAAAATCACTTAAATTATGCAAACACATTTCAAAATAAAAATAGTAGGATAAAAGTAGGTGCAACACTAAAATTTGTTAAACTTATTCAAATATCATTATACTCATTCATGATAACATTTTACATGATAACAATGAGTCATTTTCACTATGAGATTATATTACTATTGGAACACAAATGTGTCAATGCGTAAATTAAAACTCAGCTTCCCTTCCAAAAAAGAAAATTTAGATTTGAATAGATTTTAAATAAAAATCAATTGAATTTGAAAATGACCTGACATGAATACCTCTTCTTCAGATGCAAATGTAATTTGCAAATTTCTTTTGTTCCTGAAGAAGATCTATGTTAAAATGGTCTCTGAACTTCATTTACTCAAAATATATGCCACAACAGTATTTTTGTTTTAATTACAACATTCATCATTTTATAATAAAAGTATATACATATAAATAAATAATGATTAAGAAATAAACTTTAATTTCCTTAAGTATTCATATTTTAATCCTTTATTATCTTTTATGTATAATATAAACTTAAATATCACAAAAAATTTAATATTAACAAATATCTCAAACTGCTTATTACAAATACAGTAAAACTTTCCAATAGTGGACATTTGTATGACCATGCATTTTCCCCATTTAATACAGATGTTTCTTAACTAGAAGGATTAAGAATTTTGACTTTCAAAAAATATTTTAATCCTAATCTTTTTTTTATTTCACAGATTTAGATATTTATTGTTACAGTATTATATCGTTAAGAAAGATTTCTAATTATTACGTTACAGAATTATTACAATGAATAATAATTCATATTTCCAACCTATTTTTTAAATAAATAATTAATTTCATCTTGAATGCACATGCTATTATTTAAATGCTTCAAAATATACTATATATATGTATATACTTAATACAATGCTGCCCAACGGGATACTGGTTAGTGATTCTGGCTACCATACCAAAGGGCCTGGGTTTGAATCCAGAAGACAAGGATGTTCTAAATTAATAGCCTCTTTGCAGCATGGGCTGAAAGTCCCAATATAGGGCAAGCTGAAAGTCTTTTCATATGACTTGGTGTTGAGGAAAGAGGGGTGCTCTCTCTCACAAAATTGGAGTGGGAGTGGGACTGGGCAAAGTTGTACTGTCACCTATATAGTCTCCAAGACTTGCAAACAATAGATGCAATCTTGTATTCCTTACCACAATAAAAATTTAAGGGCCTTTTTTGATTAGGTCAGACAAGTGAGATTAGCCACAGCATAAGACCACATTTAACACAATAGACTCTGAAATCTGTATTGTACAGGATCATAATAAATTAAAAAATAACGCATTTCAATTTGATTTCTATCTAAAATAATCAGAAATATGCATCTGTTTCCTGTTATAGCTCACACAAAAAAAGTTGATCTTCATAATTTTTTAATTTAGAAGTTCAGTTAATCCTTCAATATCTCAATTTAAAAAAATACTTTTCGATATCTTCAATATTACTGTTCCATTAACCCCTTCCCTGTTTTGCCCGTACGCGCCTTTACTGATTTGCCCGTACGGCATACGGGCAATCAGTAAAGGCCCGAAAACTGTGCCCGATAGTTGTCCAGTAAATGATAGTTTGCAGTTTATTGTATTTTCTACTCTGATTGGTTAAAAAGCGCGGGTTTTTTCGCATGTTTTGTATCTGAAGACGAACTGTTATCTTTCAGTGTTTAGCTTTCTGGTTATATTTTACTAACCGCCTGATAATTTTATTGACGCAAGAGTTTAATAATATATTTTTACTTTTAAATAATGGATAATTCAGAGCGTATGGAGCTAATTTCTTGTGATTCGAGCTGTGACTCGGAAACGGAAACTGAATTATGTGTAAATTATAGTAGCGAAAGTTTACTAGATGACCTGGATAGTAGTGACTCTGATAGTAGCACAGATGGAATCAGTCACGTATATGTTTTGTATAAAAGCACGGCGATAAAGATACGAATTTACAGTTTCGATTGGAAATTATCGATCGACTTATTGAAAGGCATGCAGCAGTAGAAGAAAGAAAAGGCCGTCCTGGATATTTACCAACTCCATTAAGACTAACAGAAAGACATTTTTAGAGGTTATTCCACCTACAGAGAAAAGACTAGGACCCGCAAGACAGTGTGTTCATTGAAAAAAAATGACAACGGCAAAATTAGAAAAGAGACTAGGTATTTTTGCCCAGGCTGTGATGTTGGACTGTGCCTGTCGCTTGCTTTAAGATATATCACACTAAATCAGATCTTTAAAAAAAGAAGGGTAAGTATGTTTTGTATCAAAACATAACAGTAAATGTAACTGAATTGTAATCGAAAATATCTGTTAGGTAATTGTACTATTTTAACTGTAAATGTAACTTCCCTGATTTGCATTCATGTAGAGGAAAAAACAACATGCAAGGAAAATTGATTATTTTCATTAAAAAAAAAGTTGTAATAAATGCTTAAAAATATTAGAAATGTTAATTTTAATAACATATCTTTACTTAAAAATGTAAAATGAACAAAAAAATGCAATAAAAAATGTGACATATTTTTGACCGAATTCTGGAAAGAAATGAAACTGTCAAAGGGTTAAAGATTTTTTTTAATCTTCTTTCTTTATTAATTTTTTTAAATGTCTCACTTTCAGGAGAATTAATATCACTGTATGTACAGCAAAAGGTTTAATGTTATCATTAATTTCTCCTGGGCATAATTTTATTACTGAATGATACCTATTCATCAACATATACAGAATCCACTTTCTGATTCTGTTTTTTTTTTAACAAATTTATAAAAGTCTGATTTATTATCTTCATTATATTAATAAAAATGGAAGGACAGGAAAAGTGTTTTATAAAAACCAGCTTTTTGGGAACATTTTTCTAAATGTCTTTTTTTTTTTTTTTACTTAACTGCTGAAGCATCTAAAATATTTATGCATTTACCCAAATCATAACAATACTGAGCTAAAGATATTTTAGATAAAATGTGGTGTAATATAAATTTTCTAAAATTAAATTTTAAACTTGTAATGATAAAATTTCTAGATCATACCTTGACCTAATGATAGATATGCAGATAATGTCTTTGACAGAAAAAAGTACAGCGTCTATATTCTTAAATTTCAAGTAAAGAAGGTTGAGATGTAATATTACCCATAAATATACACAAACATTTTTGCATCAAAAAATTATTCAAAAGAAAAGATATCTTGATTTTCCTGGCTTATATCTTTTCAAAAGATATAAGGGTTCCTCTAAGGGGCTGGTATTGACACCCTATAAGTCAATTCAATTAATTTTACAGGAGGTCAATGATGACGAAGGTGGCAGTTGCAGTCTATAGTAAAATAAGCACCATAATTAATTCATTACTTCATGGCTATAGCAGTCATGTTGTGAGCACACTATATTTTTGAAAAATCATTTAAAAGAAACATGCCAATATAAAAGTTGTCACTGAACAAAATATCATTGACTTTTCCCTCTTCTTACCAAGTGGAAACAAGCTCTAGTCAAACATTTTTTATCAAGGTGATTTCAGGACTAAGTTAAGCAATTTTATGCCAAATGCTTAAAAAACTGCATCAGAATATCAAGTGCAGCCATCACTCATTGAAATTCAACTTTTGAGCAATTATAGTATGTGATTTTGTTTCTAAAAAATTGTTTTTATTTGTAAAATCAAATAATAATAATAATAATAAACATAAATCTAATACAGAATTTTTGGAAAACTTTTGTTCATATTCTGAAATTATTTATATGTTGTTGTCTGTATTATAGTTATGTTGTATGCTGTATATTATTGAGGAAACTATACAGAAGCCAATGAAGAAATCATTTTTTTAAAAGGGTTGGACAGCCCTAATATAAACCAACATAAATATATAAGTGACCATACTTGATTTGAAAAAATAACAGGTTTTGTTTGCACTCACATAAAACAAACTGAACAGCATTCAGCAGTTCTTCAAAGATCAAGTTTCATAAATGGTATGAATCACTCCAGGCTTTCGACAATTATCTTTCTTTAAAAAAAAAAGAAAGAAAAAAAGAGAAAGAAATTATCTATGAATGGAATTTTTAGATTTTGTATATTGAGTGAGGTCAAATAAATAATAATAATAAATAAATAAATAAAATAAAGAGCAAAATAAGTA
>KK113641.1:49423-70585 GCA_000611955.2 Stegodyphus mimosarum | reverse complement strand
GGTATAGATTTTTAATAAAATTTTACAGATTTTGAGAATGAACTGACAAAGGCATCTCTTCTTCAGAAGGAAAATAATTTTGCATGAAATTAACAGAGTTTTATTGAATTCTACACCAATCTAAGGCTGCTTTTATTGCTTAACTATACAGCATACTTAAATGCCATTAAATAGAAGTAAAATATATTACATACCTATATTAAGGGGCTGGAAATAGCAAAATTGTCCATTAAATAGAAGTGCCCAATATTTAGAAACATCCACTATGAAAGGCTTTACTGCATATGCATAATTGCAATACAAGCAAGTTCATAAAAGTCCTTGCACGGCCTTTACTTTGGCAAATACTGATCATCGGCATATACTTCCAACTACAAAAATGTTTTAAATGCAACAAATATACATGTTTCAGAACAATTTTTAAAATGATGCCTTTGACCATATGAATAGGTAGTTATCCCTGTAGTTTGTAAAAGTTTATACTCAATACTAAAACTCCTAAAGTTTGACTTCAAATATAACAAAAATTGACAGACATATTTAACATCAAAGTCTGAGATACTTTTAAATTTTTCAGTCACAGAAAGAAACTTTTATTATGTTTGAGATGTTGGTTAAAAAATAAAAAATAATAATTAAGAGTTGATTTTCTTCCCTTTAATGTCATTCTGTAAAATTATCTTTGCAACATGAGTCAGTTTTATTACATTTGATATGCTTAAGGCATTTTGACACAAGTAATTTATAAATTTTTGGATGTTAAGAATATATTAATAATATTCACATGTAGTTTTAATATTTTAGAATCATAACCTATTGAGTTGCTAAAGTTATGTCCAATTTTCACAGATTGCAGAAGTTTCTTTTACAAACATATTATTAATTGACAATTATCTTAATGTGCTGTGAGTAAGCACAAGTTTAGAATAAAGTTTATTTAAGTTCATTTCTTTGCAGGGTTTAATGTTCAAAATGGAAAATGAAAAGTTACATTTTCATCATGTTATGTTATGCAGTGCATTCAATTTAAAAGCATATGGAGCACAAATATACAATACACAAAATATATAAATTCTTTAAGCAAAAATTGAAAATGATTTCGTCTAATTACTTTTTACTTCACTCCCAACACCACACACACAAAGTAGTCTGGATTTGAAAGATCTGGGGATCTGGCAGGTCTTAGTCCCTTTGAAATAATCCTATGTCCAAAGAAATCTCTTAACCTAGACATAGTATCACTGGAAGTATGCGGAGTTGCACCAACATTCCTCTGGTTCCAAGATTGCAATAAAATGTATTATAAATGTTTTTGGTAACGTTCACTATCTATCGTGTTTTTTAAAAAAAAGCCCTACCACTCGCCACCCGGATATGGCACACTAGACATCCACTTTCTGAGGGTGGAGGAAAGACTCCACAAAAAGACCGAAAACGTATTTTCAGAACTCCGTGTTATATCATATATGTCATCCAAAAATTCTGCAAAGCCATGTTAACTATTCAGGTGAAACCACACTTCATCAGAAAAGAACATGTCCAACACATTGATGTCATTCCCAATTAAGTCCTTCAACCATTGAATGTAATGCACATGACTAGGGTAGACAATTTAATTCATGAAAAACTTAATTTTGATATGGATATGATTTCAACATTGTCCTCACTACTGTATGGGCTGATTCTATGGGCACTTACATCTCTGGCTGAGGCATTGTAAAGATCTTGTCATTATTTCACTAACATTAATCACTGCCTCTTGTGTTCAGTCCTCTTTACGTTGATGTTTCATGTTACATATGTACGCTATCTCTCGGAATTTACTGACCCTTTTCTGAAGTGAACTTACAGTTGGAACACTCTTACTGAATGTTTCAGTGAATTTACTGCAGGTTTTTTAAAAAATAAATTGGTTCTGAAATATTGTTAAAAAATGAAGGCATATTCCTAAACACTAAATGGCATCATAAAGGACAATTTCTCACTCAACTGAACAAACACAACCTAGCAGTACAGCAGAACATTTGCAACTGACAATGCATCGGTCCCCTCTGCTTCCATTGTAATAAAACGTTTTCAGAAACAATGGGCATAATAGAAAAACAACAAAAACAACACTCAAATATACCTTGCATATCACTTTTAAATTGAACATGCTCCAAGTGGTTTGGTCAATTTCAAAATGATAAACTTCACTCCTAGGGACCTTCCAGCATTGAGATTGACTTTTTCTTGTGATTTAGTGAATAGCAATTGACACTAAAAAGATTTCTGACAGACTAAATGTTGGCAATTCAACTGCATTTCAGCATTTAAAGCAACTTGGATAAACTTCAAAACAAAACATAAGGATCCCGCACGTTTTGACAGAACAGAACAAATTGTGAGAGACATTTCTCTCATCACCAATAAAATCATATGAAATGAAAAATGAGCTGTGTATAGCAACATAAGAAGCTGGAAGCATGGAAATAAAAGAGCAGAATCTGTAGCAAAGGTTGAAATGCATCCAATGAAAGTGTTATTATGTGTAGTAGTGCAGGGGAATTACTTTTTACTTCTTCCATGTGGCTAAACACAGCAAATCACCCAACTCATTGTCAAAATCTAAGAAAAACACCGAAATCTGGTCAACTGAAAAGATATCATCTTTCATCACGATAATGTTAGACCACATGTCATTCAACAGATGCTAGGGAGCTAAAATGGGAAATCCTCCAACATCCACCATATTCCTCTTCTCTTCATATTTTCATCTGCTTCCTTCTCTGCACAATAATTTGAAAAGCAAAACATTTGATTCTATGGAAGAATTAAAAAACTACCTAACAGCTTTCTTTAAAGAAAAAGCATGCATTATCTACAAAGAAGGAGTCAAAAACTTGTAAAATGTTGGAAGACAGTTATAAACAATATTTTTAATAAAAATTTGTTGTACTTAATTTGTGGGCATGAACTTTTGCAATCAGCCAATAATAGTCATGCAAATGCATTGGATTAGAAATATTTTTCATTTCAAACTTATTCAAATATCATTACAAGCTTGCTATGGTTTTCTAAACTGATATTTCATTCTTAGTTCTATAAAAATTCACAAATTGAAGAGTTCTATAAAAACCCTTTAATTTGTGTACAGCTTCTGAATTTTCAGAAAATCACCTCAAACTTTAAAATTAAATATTTTGGTGAATTTTTATGGTATGGGAGTCAAATGTTTGTGTTTTATTTTTTAAATTGAATATAAGCATTTACATAACTACATGGACCAGAGAATAATAAAAGGTTAAATTTTGTAATTTTTATAAAACTGATTTCTTAATCCTGTAACATGAATATCTGCCCCATTTAAATCATTTTTGTAACTAGAAATGTTTAGAATAGGGGTTCTCAGTCAGGAACAGTTTCATCACAGGGCATGTGGTCAGTTTTTTATTTACCTGTTTTATCAACTTTCTATACTTTTCCTTGTTTAATTTACAAAACAAATTAAAAAATCATCTAAATTTAAATAAATGTATATGCATTTTTCAAGTTTTGTAAAGGAGCGTATGATTAACCAGCAATGGTAAAAGGGGTACACTGGGCAAAAAGGATTGAGAACCATTGGCCAAGAACTATATCTACTGCTTAGAACCAGCAGCTGCAAAAATAAAGGCAGTGAGAAGACTTTCATGAGCCTGCAGTATACATACATACATATATAAACTGTAAATAGCTCAGATAATGCAAAAGTTCTTGAAGTAAAATGATTTGTATTTAATTACTTGGGGGAAAAAAACTTAAAAGTTTCCACTGATATAATATTAGAAATTCAAATACACTGGTTCCAAAAATATTAGTAATATTATTTGATCATCTAAGTGAATGGAATGGTAAATTTTCTCCTGTGTGTATAACAACATGAACACTTAAACTCTTGAAAGTAGCAAACCTATTTCCACATATGTGACATTCATAGGGCTGACTGCTTTTATGAACACCAGAATGCCTCTTGAAATTAGAAGCTGTATTTGTTGAATAAGGGCACTGTGTACAATTGTATTTAAATGGTGCAAGTTTTTCTTTATGGTGCCACATCCTATGTTTGAACAATGTAACTTGAGACGAAAACCATTTTTCACATATGTTACATGTGATGCCTCTGAAAACACCTGTGAAAAATTTATGTACTGAATTAAAAAAAAGAATATATACTATATCTGCAACAATGTATTAATGCTTATTAGCTAGTAAGTAAAAATATTTAGTTAAAATACAGAAGACAAATATTTAAGAAAGAAAACTTTTGTAAAAATAAAATTATTTTAGCAACTGAAATTATAATAAATTTCCTCACTTAAGATTAGCAAACATTATTATTGCAAAATCTATAATAAACACATCAATATACTCGAGTACAGAATGCACAAAGAATTACAAAATAAAATAGTTGGACAAAGTACACATAATTATAAGCCAATAAGTTTTAAATAATTTACAGAACACAGTATATTCAAGCACACTTTAAAAAAACACACATATTTTGCCAATTGCTTCATTTCAGAGATCATATGCTCCATATTTTTATCAAATATCATTAACATTTTTAGAAACTAATTGAAAAATGTTTTGTGCTTCTCCAGTGTGAATCAGAGAATGGCTGTTCAAACTACTGATAGTTTTGAATCTATTTCCACAAACTGTACAAACATGTTTACGACCAGGTTCATGTACTAAACAATGATTTTTAAAATGAGAAGATTCATTAGTAGAATATGGGCACAATCTACAATTGTATCTGTATACAACACTGAGAGATTTATGATGCCACATTCGATGCCTGGACAATGTCACATTGGAGGCAAACCACTTCCAACATGTAGAACAACGAATTCCTCCATATGAGCCTGAGAAAGTTGGAAAAAAAATTTTATAAAATAAATTAAGGAAAAAGATGGGAAATCAAAAGGCAACATATAACACTACATTCTGTAATAAAAAGCAGTCTACCTAAATAAAACACAAAGGGGAAAAAATAATACCAGACCAATTAATTAACATTTTATTTTTTGAATAAACCTTTCATTCCATTGAATTATGAACATATAACATTTCTGCATTTAAACTCTGATGAAATATAAGGAAATTATATTAAAGAACAAATTTTGAAAAACACACTGAGAATCTTAAAATTTTATGTGGATATAAAATGAAGTATTATTTTTACAAAGGTTCTGCAATACAAAACATGAAATTTAAAAAGCAATACTACAAATTCAGGAAAGCAACTTTTTCCATGAGTATTCATTACATAACTAAAATAAATAAAATGAATTCATACTATTAAAGGCCACTCAAAACAATCAATTCCAATGATTTAGAAATAGTTGTGAAAAAAATGCATGAAATATTGGTACTCATCAAAACAATATGACAAATTCATTTGCTCTAGAAAATTTCATTTTATCCCTTTCTTCTTACCTTGAACTATTCATCATTTCTTTCATGAAGATGTTAATTTGAATCACAATTGTTTTACTTAATTGATTATAGTTCTACACATAATTTTTACTGATTATAAGTGAAGAACAAGTGTCTTAAAACTTTACTAACATAAAAATTGCTGGAAATTAATAAAAAGTGATTAAAAACCCCCCCTTTTTTTGGATAAAATATGTTGCCTTTGTATGAATATTCCTTTTTACACCTGCCTTAAAAATAAGAATATTCCTAAAAACAATGCTTGCTTATTTTGCACTAAAACATAGAAATACATTAATAATCAATGAGAATCTTTTCATGTAGCTATGCTTTTAACATATAAAAGACAGGCTTATTTAGATGCATTGTAGAGCTATTACGTATCGGTTTTAAAGCAGAAAACATGAAAAATGTTATCTTCTTACTAGGATCCCTCGATTGCTTAGTTGGACATATTACCAATTACATTCCCACCCCCTTATATACTACATTTACTTGTACATTTTTCCTCCCAGCGTTTTAGCAGAAAGATCAGAAGAATTTTTAAATAGTCACATAATTTCTCTTGTCCTTAAGGTGAACAAAATGCAAACTCCTCTAAATTTTAAAATGGATTCATCCACATATCCATGTAGTCTGAATAGTGAAGAACTTTTAAGAAAATGGATGCTGTTGATAGTCCTGAAGATCACTCTACGCAGGTAGACAGACTCAACACTGAAGGAGATTGAAAGCTGTAGCAAGACTACAAAGATAGCAGTTCCAGCAGCACTGAATGATTTGAGGCTTAGGGAGTAGTAGTGGGCAGCAATAACAGTGATCAAGATTCAAGATACAGGAATGCAGAAATGAAGCCATTTTATTAAACACTGTAATGTTAATATTACTGTGTATTCTTATTGGAATGAAGTTTTCTTTTAAATGGATAATACTGTCAGAGCTACCCTTTTTATCCAGGAATGTTGTTCATTTGCCATATTCTTAGCATAACCATGTCCTTCAGAAATTAAACTATTTGCATCAATTTTCATCTCTTCACTTTCATGTGATAAAATTAGTTACAAAAAGAGAGCAATAAGCAAATAAATTTGGTATATCAAAGAAAACCTGGTAAGAGAGAACAATACTTAATCAGCCAAACTCTTATGGTGACAAATTATTTTCCATATTTTTAGTTGGGTGACACTACAGTTAAATATTTATTTTACAGCTGATTATATGAAAAATCAACTATGCCTTCAGTGTGATTCGAACTTAACTTCTGTTAATTAGCTGGATGAGCTACCAATTACACCACAGGAAAATGAAATAGGGAAAAAAAAATTCCAAAACTTCTATCATGTTTATAAATCTATTTGAATTAAAAATAGAGCAACAAAAGTTTAGTAAATTTATTGCAACATGATTAAGCACTGCATCTGTCCTTTGAATCGCATGAAACCAATATGTCACAGAACTTTAATAAAAAATTAATTCAGAAGCTCACACAGCATGCTCATACATAGGGATAACTACATATTTTATGAAAAAAGGGATAAAACTAAGTACAGAAGAGGAAGTTAAAGAGCCAAATGTTTCTTACACGGATAAGTAAATAACACTTATGAGCAGCTAATTCAATTTCAATATATAAATTTATTAAAACATGATTTATTAGAATCCAAATGTAGCAAATTTTATAGATTTTTCTCTCCAGTATGTATAATAATGTGGCTGTTCAATGCTCCAAGAGTTCTAAATCCATTGTCACACAGGTAACACCGAAAAGGACGATCTTCAGAATGCATGTCTACATGACATTTAAAATTTGAGGTCTTGTTGGTGGCATATGGACATCTGTTACAATAGTATCTAAAAGCAGGAAATGCAGATTTGTGATGCCAAACTTTGTGCTTTGATAAAGTAGATGATGCTAAGAACAATTTAAAGCACATATTGCATGTGAATCCTAGAAATAAAAAATAAATGAATATAAAAAGGAATGATGAAGTAAAATGTTTTCATTAGCATTAATGAAAACAGTTAAAACTGAAGTAAACATTTATTAATTGTTTAGAAACTTCATAATTTAATATATCAGGTAACCATATAAGTTCTACTGGTTTCTCAAATAAAACTTCAAAGCTCAGGAGATTATGACACCAAAATACTTACTCATCAAAATAGTACTGTTACACTTAATAACCTTTTCCCACTGTAATACACGCTCATATATACCCTCATATATATAAAATGTCTAGTTTTTAGAAATAAAAAATCTTGCTATATCTGATTTTAGTAATGCATCATGATAGAACTGTCTTGTGAACATGTTGTTTTCCACAGCATAAAACAGAGGATAATCAGTTGGAGAGAGAATCAGAAAGGGTTGGGGATAATCAGAAATACAGCAACTCTTCCTATTTCAAAGTAATAGTTCCATCATGGTTATTTATGCTAAGTGTAGCTTAATTGCTCTTAATATTTTTCCTAGTTACCGATTCTGACTGTTTCCAATACAAGGAAAATGATACATATTCAAATAGCTGAACATAGACCTCATTTGTAATTATATAACTTCGATGAAGGAACTTATGATGCATAATATTAGCCATTCTCTGTAACATAAGTTTCTTGTTTTAAAATAGAGACAGCAGCTTATAGAGTAGGATCCATCAGCAACAGTCAATGATGTTACTACTTAAAAGTTGTTCTGGCTCTATTTCTCATCATAAGCTACATGAAATCTAAACATATTCCATTTTTGTGATGAGAGATATATGAACAGAAGGACAGCTTCTGAGGTCTCTTGCTGTTTGTTCTAATTTATGTAGTTCCATTAGTTTAACTTATTTCTTTCCCAAACTGGTGTAGTTGTAAACAGATGGATTCAGTTGTTATGCTGAACTTTCCAGACATGTATGAGAATAATCTTTAGCAACAGCAATTGTCAAGCACCTTTAACCCCTTCGCGGCAGCATGTCGCTGAACTAAAAACCCTCTGCAGATGGGCGTGTCATATATGCACCAGTCTCAAATGTCGCTAGCAGCCAAGTGATGCACTGGTGCAACATACTGTTTTCAAGGTAAGTTGCGCTAAGTAGCATGCCGTCTCAGAAGAGGATTAGCTGCTGATGCATATATGGATACACCCGTCCTGAAGGGGTTAATCACAGATGCTCATGGTGCATCAGCCAACAATTTGTCACCAGAACAGAACTTTTGGAACCACTTTTATGTAATATAATTTGTCATTGTATTGTTTCTTAATATACTGCTTATTTTGCAGCATGCCTCTAAAATGTGTACCAAACTTGTACTCATAAAATGAACATAATCGAATACTAGCAATGTTAACAAGACACAATTATGATAATTTTCTATACAATGGAAAATGAACTGAAATGTGAAACTTCTTAAGTAGTAAACCTTACTTGTAAACTATCCTACCGATACACGCATGTACATAACTTACATAATATACATGCATCACCTATGCATGTGCATGTTCAGCAACATCACTGAAAAATTATAGTATATTTTTTTATGCCAAATATGATACTTCCTTCTTCATTTCCGAAGTTTTGAAAAAGAAGTATAAGTAAATAATTGCTAAAACTTATTAAAATAAACATTTGATAAATTAGTCAAAAGTAATGAGTAAAGAATCAAAACTAAATAAGATACATAAAAAGAAATACAGAAAACAGACACACAATTAACGGAAAAAGTTTATCAGCATTTAAAATTTGAAACTAAACACAACTTTTATAAAATGTCAAAATCTGAGGCATTTCAAATATGAATAGTACTGAAATATGAGGAATTTATAATTGTTAACACAATAAGCCAATTACAAATTAATAAAATTTGCAAAATCATCAAGAATTTTTCAGCATAAAAAGCTATCTAATTTAAGTGTACATGACATTAAACCACAAATTTGTCATGCATATTTTTATACCATTCAAGCCATTTAATCATTTTCAGCAACTTCTGAAGGAATATTAAAAACTAGGAAATCCTAATACAACACAAGTAATATAAAACACTTAATTTGCTAGAAATACTATTGCTGTTATAACGAGGATAAAAATATCTTTTATTTACTAACGTAAATTTAAATAAACTATCATTATTATTCAACAGTTCAGTTTTGATAGTATGATATAATGGAATAGTTCATAATTTATATAAGACTGATATATGGAAAACAATTTGCCATTTTAAATCTTAGAAATTTAATTTATTTAACATGTTACTTCAATACTTACTACATTCCATATATTGCACATTTGTAGTATGTTTCTCCTATTTATTTAGGTTCACCAAAACTGTAATATTATGGAAAATGTTACATGAACTCACATTCCTATACAACAATAATTTTAAAAGCAGTAATTTTTTTGTGACACTTTACTTATTTCACCCCCTGAATGATATTACCAAATTTATTCAGTCATGAGAAAGGTTGCTGCAAAGTACATAATTATTGTGTTAATCAAAATACTTTGCTCCCTTAGATATCATTTAATGGAAGTTTATTAAAATAAAGATAAAATAAGTTTTGATAACGTGTAAATAGATTCTTCCAAAAAATCTCACTGCTCAAAAGGTTAATAACTTATTTCATTAACTTTTCTTAACTGATGCTATGCAATTAAAACAATTTTGAGAAATAATAATATTCCTATAGCTTTTAAATACTTAAGTGTATAGGAATAAAAGGGAATTCTAAAGACATGTACTGTAATTATTAATCCTACATTCTTGAATTAATATTCTAATATGCATATCATTTCTAAATTCAGTACTTGCATAGCCTATGGAGATATATAGATAACTCTTTAAGTCAGATAACTCATGAAAATTCCTCAATATTTTCTTAATTAACTAATGATACACAAGAAATTAAGTTCACAAGTTATTTATTACACTTTTTTTTTTGGTTGAAGTGGAGTCTCATGAAAAATTTTAAAATTTAATTTCAAATTAATTTTACACAGAAAAGTTAAAAAAGCAAGTTACAAATTTAATAATTATTTTAAAAAATACATTAAAAATAATTAGATATTTTAGAATTCCAGTTATGAATATGTATGAATATATAATAAAAAATCTTACATATTAATGGATGCTTTTTTACACTCATCACTTTTGTTAATAATTACCATCATTCATTCTTGAATTTAGTTAATAGAGAAAAGAAAAGTTTTTTCTAAATGTCAGACAGCAGACAGGATTATTTTTTTTAATTTCTTTCTACCAGCAAACATTACTAATAAAAAGCTTTCATTTACATTACAGCTAACACTATATTTTCTCAACTGCAGCAACAAATAATGTATTTAAAATATTTCCATTGAACAATCATGTCTGTCGATGTGTTAAAAGAAAAACACAGAGATTTTGAAAAATGATGTCTTATCTATTCTATACATGCATCTGCTTACATATTATGGTAATGTATTACATATTTAAAAATTCAAAACATACTGTCATTAAGTTATTGTACATAAAACTGTATACTCAGTTATTACATTTTCACAAGCGCTATAAAATTATGACACATAAATTGCAAAAACTGAAATATTCACATAAATGATACATTTTTCATGAAGTGAAAAACTTTCCTTTCAAACTTACTCATATGCAACATGAAAAAATTAAAAACGAAACCGGATATGAAAAAATGCAAAATACAGAGCTTCTTTCTTGTTTCATAAACAATATAAAGATACACAAAACACTTAAAAAATACAATAGAACAAAAACAGAAGCCTATGCAATGAACAAATGAAAACTAAATTATGGAAAAATTAATGCTTAATAGAAAGTGAAGCCTTGACATCTCTCTCCTGTATGAATTATCATATGCTTATTCAAACAGCTTGAAGAAACAAATCCATTACCACATACATTACAGTGATATATTCTATCACTTCTGTGAACAGCCATATGGCTTTTAAAATTTGTGGTTTGATTGGATGAGTAAGGACATTCGGGACAATTGTATTTGTATTTTGATGATAAGGATTTATGATGCCACATTCTATGCCTTGCCAGCGTGATTTGTGAAGCAAACCATTTTTCACATGAACTACAAGTGTACCCTGTGAGCAAGCCTGAAATGACAAATTTTATTAAAATAAACATGTTACTTTTTTTTTAAATTTTGTAACATAAGAATGAACATCGAGAAGTACATAAAGCAGATAGTAAATATAAGGTACATATAAGAAAAAGACAAAGATACAACCTCAAAAGAAAAAATTTCATAAGGGTATCCATTATATACGTTGTGTAATGGATTACCTCTCTGTTACATAAACATAGACAAGACATGCTCTTTAATTTAAAAGTCATTCTATGTAACTTAAAATTACTATATATCCTCTTTTTGAGGCCTTCTATCTGGCTGGTTTTCGGAATAAGCAAAAATGTCTATTATAATCTGTTGAAATATATATTCTATTAAAATCACAAAAATATAGTCTATGAAAAACATCTTTAAATAAAAATAAACAAGACTTAGCTAAAGTTATATGATGATTAAAAAAATACAATGTCTGATAAAAAATAACTTTGATACAAATTTAAGAAAAAGTAGTGAGTTTCTTTTCTAAAATCCTAGGTTAGACAATTACTTTGTGGTGAGGACAATGTTCACAGTTTTATAGGCATTTTAAATAGATATATGCAACATAATAAAGAGAATAAATTAAAACATGTAAAAACATCTTCCCCAAAGAAAAAAAAAGGAAAAAAAAAGGGAAGAAGAAGCTTTGGTATCCCTCTTTTTTAGTCACTAAAGATATAGTAATCTCAACATAACTATTCCCTATAAATTAATAATTAATTTTAAAAAAAAAATCTTGTCCTGCCTTCACGACTTTCAAAGCTTGGAAATAACACCTTCAAACAGCATGACAAAATCTATTAATCATTATCAGTAATATTATAGATATAAAACCTAATATACACACAGATGCATATACAATACACAAATATAAGACACTCCTAAATTTGAATATTGATAACTGGGAAAAAGGCTGCCTTAATTTTTGCTTGTTTCAAACAAAACACTTGAATGCACTTCATAAAATAATGACATGATCTCTCTTCTTCAGAAACAAATCATTTCATAACCGATAATTCTTAAGCTGCAGTCCAAAGAAGTCAATAACAAGGGATCTACAAATAAGTTTTAAATTTACAATTTGATCCGTATTTTAGTATTTTTATAAAAAATACAATAATAGTTCACTGCAAATTAATGGTTATGAGTTTGCCATAAAAAAGGGATTGATAAATTCATTAAGAAAAGCTAATATACACTATTTATTAGGAATCACTGCTAAGTAAACTGCTTAATTACTGACATATATGCATTTCGATATTATTTTAGTTCAATCACATAATTAATAATACAAATAACAAAGTGAACAAGGTAAATAACATCCTTCCCCTAAAAAATAATAACATAAAAATATATCTCAAAAACTTTCAAATAAATTACTATAATATTGTTCCCTAAGCATACCTTCGTTATTCAGACTATTTAATTAAAATGGTGTAGTATTAATTCATTTCTTTGAAAGTGAGCAAAATCAAAATCTAAAACATCAAAGATTTTATTGGAATTATCAAAGAAGAAAACTTACAATGCCTTCTATGAATTTTTTTCAATTCTCTAAGGAACAGACTTTTTGAGGCACAAAAACAGATGAAATATTTGCAAATGTCTAAGCACAGCTATTTTTTTTTATTTTTAATTAATAATTTTTTTCTGGAATTTAAATCTATAAAATATCTTTAAAACGGTAATTCTCAAGTTCATTTTATTCTAAATTTATTAAAAAAATTACAGCACTGTCAAAAATTATGTGTGCAAAAATGGGTTATTTGAAATCACTTTGCCTAAAATTGGCTCTGGTAAATGAGTTTGTGATATACATAATAGACCTCCAATACTTAAATGATATCGTAATTACTAATTATTATCAATTAAAATACAAAAAAATTATTTCTACTTATAAAAAATTATCAAAAAGTTTAAAATTATCACAAACAATATAATTTTTTTTCAAGTCAATTCCTACTTAGGTCAACAATTTGAATTTAATATTTGAAAAACTGTATTAACATCAAGTGTCATCTACTACAAGTTTAAAAAATAGTATTTGAACTTGAGTGACTGAATAAAAAATATTTTATTAATGATCGAAAATCTGAACAAGATATATAAAGAGTGTGAGCTAATAGTAGGAATTTAAAAAGAATGAATTTTTCAGGTATTTGCAAAGTTATGTACAGCATAAAATGATATTACTCTACAAACTATGAAATTAAGCATTTAGTGAAGCTTAAATTACGATCTTTTTTGAATACAAATGAAAGAATACAAATTCAACAAGCTACGTTACAACAAATCATAATTACAAAATGTGGAACCAGTTCATTGAAAGTTGGTTCAGTTAGCAAGATAAAATCCTCTTATTGTCTACATCAGAAAGAGAGATGCTTCTTGAAGAAAAAATGACAAAAGCATTCATGCAACATTGAACAACTGATACAGATTTCCCATCAGAAACCAAACTATGAAACAACTAGTACTGCTAATTTTTAGCCATTGCAAGGGACCAAAAAGAATAAAGATCATGTCTTAACCTAATTATTTTAACAATTAAAAATAATATTTTTGGAAATACTTTTTTTAAGGGTAAAATGGAAAAATACCAAAAATGTTTCACTAAAGTTGCAAAAATTAAATAATCTGAACAATAATAAAATTATCAAAAGTTAAATAAAAAATGGAAGCTAATTTTTTGTTAATATATTTTAGTATCTTTTATTTAAAATATGCATTCTGTTAAAATACATAAAATGCTTTCATATTTTTCTTTGGATACTGTAACATTAATTAAAGCACTTTCTTTCTTTCAGGCTGAAAAACTTCAAATGATGTATATTTGTTTAAAAAGCTATCGACTCCTGAAGTACAAAAGAATTTTTTAATACAGGATGATCAATCACATCAGCTTTTACTTCCATTCTACTTTTGAAAAGTCTTAAATACTTTTTACAGTACTCAAATGACCTACATATTTAAATTAATTCAGTGATATTTTATGGTAAAATAAAAATGCAAACATATACCAAAATGGTCCACCAGCGGTAAAGTCCCTAACACTGGTAGTTTGGTCTGAGGTTAGAATTCCAAGAACTAGCTGGCTGCATGGGCATTTTCGTGGTTTTCATCATGTGTAACATGGCAATTCAAGCCAGTTTCCCTTAGAAAATCCTCCACAAAGGCATCCTTTCCTTCAGTGTAGTACCTTAGGGTGGAACTTATAAATAATAATAATAAAATACCAAAATTGACTTCAGGTCTAGATGATAAAACCTACCCTACCATCAACAATATCTTTAATATACAGAATTTTTCCACATATTAAAGATTAATATCCTTTTCCTAAAAGTAACTCAGATGAATGGCTGTTATCAGTCTTTCTATAATAGAATACTGAATCATGAACATCTCATTTCATGAAAAGAAACAAATAAGATGACATAAATTTCTGAACAGGAAACAAATAAGATGATGAATAGTGTCTCAAGCTACAAATACTCAAATTGACAACATACAATTTTCAAAGGTATTTTGAGGAAACTTATGTCAATTAACATACAGGGATTTATAGTCAATTTTAATATTTTTTATTGCCTAATTCTCATTAACAAAGTTTAGCAATTACTTACAATATCATAATTGGGCCTGGAAAAATTATACACAAGCTAGGTTGAAGACAGAGACTTTGAGCACTTAAGATCCTTTTGTTGTCTAGGCAGAACAGGTTAGGTTAAGTTATTTGAATGTGGTAGTATATATGAAGGCTATATACAAAACTGATATTTTTTCTTTCTTTTTTTCAAATAAATTATATAGTATTACTGAAAATCAAAACAAATTAAGGATCTGAGAGCTAAAAGAAAGTTAAATTTGAGTAACAATGTTTCTGAATCAGATCATACAATATCAATCATGAGTTTTTCAAGAACACTTTTTGTTCAATGCAAGAGAAGAAAAGCTTCTGTTCACTAAATCTAGGACAATCAACTTCCCTCCCCCCACAAAAAAAAATTAAAATCTTTATAAGACTATACCTTAACATTCTTTTTATTTCTAAGACTTTCATTCAAATAATGGGTGAAGATAAGATGTGTCTAACTAAGTGAATCAAAAAGATTTTCCTTCTTCACATCAGTTCTAACTATTAACTTCTAAACTGCTTTTCAGTTCTTTAACTTACTTTTTAAACACCCAAGAACAGTGGCCTTGAAGTGGCTACCCGCAGGCCGCATGCACTCTCTAAGGAACTGCTTACAACCAGTGAAAAACATTTTAGTCACACATATTCTGTTAATATGGCACCAAAAGTTTGCAAATTGCAAAAATTACTGAAATAATAACTAAAACAGTAAACTTCATTCATAGATGAGCTCTAAATCATTGAGTTGTTGCACTGCTTGAAGAAACTAAAACTGAGCACAAAGAAATTATTTACTAAAATCAGCTAAGGTAGTTGTATCGAGAAGCTGTACTTAAACAGTTTTTTGATTTCATAAATTAAATTAAAATTTTAATGATACAAAAATAAATAAAAATGATTAAAGAACTTTTTTATGATAAATGAATAACAGATTTAGCATTTCTTCTTAACCGGACATTTAAATATTCTCAAGAGCTATAAAAAAAAAATAAACTTATCGACTGGGGTGCTTGTATTAAGCCCTTTAAAATTAAACTGCAGTTAGTGAAAATAAAACTTGAATCAAAACATCTCATACATCTTTAAATTTAATCCTGTCCTAGTTTAATCAAACTAGGACAGGATATTGACACCTGTTTACTTACTGGTCTGATTCCCGAAAACTGTTACTAAAAAATTATACATTTCTTTACTGTTTCTGTATAATTCATATTATTTATTAGCAAAGAGATCTAAAAAATAAATGGATGAATGCCTGACTATAATACAATGTTTGTTATATATATATATAATAAGTAATTAAACAAGAAGCAAAAAGTTACATTTTATTTTGTAAAGGTAACAAACAGACAGGCAAAGAGGAACTAATTTTGTCTAAAAACACATACAAAAGTTCCATGTAAAGATATTCTAATATGAAATCTTACAACTCAATAAAAAGTTAGATGAAATTACATCCAAACTGGTTATAATGTCAAAATAAATATTAAAGAAGCATAATCTTAAAATTATCTTTCTTGCACACATATTTCAATTCATGTTTATAAGAATCTTCAGTACTTGTCTATTAGGTGGGCACAAATAAAATGATTTTTGATGCTTAAGAGCAAGATATGTGATAAATCATCAAATATAGCTTCTCTATTAAATTAAGTTAGTCTACAGAATGCCCTGCTTGATCAGCAGTCAATTTCTGGATACATAGGGCCACATTTATGAAAGGTTTTAAAGCGTCTGAATCCAGCCACTTTTGACTGGTTGAAGAATTAGTGTAATGATTTCCAGACTTTGAATACATTATACATTATATATTTGAATAATTTGGCTCATTTATAAGTCTGTTGGCAGGTAACAAGTATTCATTGCATTGTCTATTGGACAATTAAATATTCATACCATATTTTTTTTAAAATCTTTTTCTAATACTTATGTGCAGACTTCACGCATATAAATTTATATTACTATGTTACAGTTTGACATTTCAAGCTGTTTTACATATTATTTAAGGTTTCGAAAGGTTCTCAAGTTCGTAATATTTGATCTCTTTCTAATATCATTTGAAATGAATACATAAATTATTTGTGCTTGGCTAATACCAAGTACCAAAACTTCTATATGCAATGCTTTTTAAATAGTCCTTTTCAACGTAAAACTCAAGAATAAAATTAAAGCTTTCCTCTGAAACTTTCTAGGAAATGAATACTTTTTACAAGAAGCAACGTAAAAGGAGTTTGCTATGGAAAAAAAATGATAATAAAAAGTGAGGGAATACCTTAGAAAAGACTGAAATAATAGTCCTCTTTTCGAAATCATTTTATGAATTATATTTAAATCACAGATTTTGCATCTATTTTGATTTACAGCATTTCTATTTTGATTTAGAGTATTACATCTATTTTGCTTGCATTTCACTCTTATTTTACATCTGTATTATTCACATACATCTTAGTAAAACATTACCATTTGTCTACTAAATATTTCAAGGGATTCGCATACATATTTCATAGCAGATATCCTAGTTTTTATAATTAAAGCATTAAAACTTGACTTTAAAATAATTACTCAATCAAATTTAGGTCAATGTTGCATACATTAACTTTATTTAATCATTTTAGAATATAAATAGTTCTAAAAATTTAATTAGCAAAAATAAATGAGAGTTATAGCTGCTCTAATCAGTATAATGGTTAGTGCTGCTGGCTGGCATATCGTAAAGCCCAAGTTCAAATCCCAGAAAATGTTTAGATATTTTTCAGTGGTAGGAGAAGAGGGTGCAGGAGGCACTTGGACTCATCCCGAAATAGATTCTCCTTCAAAACTGGGATGGAACTGGGTAAAGTACTATTGCCACCTCTAAGGTGTCCAAGGACCATAGTAATGGCATATGCAATTCTGCGATCATTGCCATGATAAAATTCAAGGACCTCATCTGATAATACTGTCAGACAAGCAAGATAAGTCACAACAACAACATATAACAATTACACAAAATTTCTAACATTCATTACCTAAAGAATACATGCACTAATTAAAAACCGATAAAATGAGTTTCCACTGCCATTAAACTCATTTAACACTTTGTAGAGCTTTTCTCTTTAAACATAATAAAAATTAGATGTATTTTAAAAATTTGTATGCATTGCATATTATAGCGTTATACGCTGAAATTAAATTATTTAGTTTTCAGAAATATATTTAAAATACAACAAAAACACAACTCAAATAAAACTTTAAAAAACAAATTTTTTATAATACGGTCAAAAATTACACACAAAAGACAATTTTAAATGAGAGGAGATTCTCCTGTATGAATAATCATGTGGTGACTCAAGCTGGCAATTCGTCTAAATCCATTGCCACAAATTTTACACTGAAAAGGACGATCTGGTGAATGAACATCCATGTGAGTCTTAAAATTTGTTCGATTATCTGTTGCATATGGACATTTAATACAAAAATATTTGAAAGATGGCAATTCAGATCTGTGATGCCACACCATGTGCTTATTTAAGGTAGACTGAGATGAAAACCACTTAGAGCAAACTGGGCATACATTGGATGAATAGCCTGAAAATAAACAGATACTGAAATGAGTTGCAACTATTGCACAAAGCTAGTTTATATGAAAATAATAAAAATCAAGTAATTGAAAAGACGCTTTTTAATACATTTTGCTTGTGCACTGGGTGTATTATAAGAAGATTGCCCATTAAGCTCAAAATAATAACTTGTAAAACTGAGTTTTTGTTATATGCCTATGTTCAATTTTAATTATATGTCACATGGTTTACCACTTTATTTGGGAAATTACATCATTATTATTCAGCTTCAAGATCCACATACTTTATTAAACACAAGACAGTTAATAACAAAAAAATGCTTTTACAAAAAATCTGAAGACAAATTAATTTTTGTGTAAATATTTTTTGCTCGCTCTAAATGAAATTCATTTCAGTGAAGCATTATAAACCATAGTAGTCTACATATTAATTTAGAAATTATTCTTGAACATTCCTACAATTCATAGATGAGTTTATCTGAAATGAAATAATACACAGAAAAATTTTCTATTTAGGAAGAATCAAATTTTTCTTTGATTGCACAGCCTATTTTCGTCGTTTTTTAATTATTAATGAGGTATAATGATATTTACATCCAATCTTTAAATATTCACCCCTACCTTTATCGTACCATAGTAGACGGAATAAAGCAGTCAATAGAAAATTTCCATTCCGAAATACAATAATTTTACTAAAGTCTTGAAATAAAATATTAACAGAATTCTACATAAAATGCCTAAACATGTTTTAATCGCACATCTGAGGGAAAAACATAGCTCTATGATCTTCACCAGTATGGATAATAATATGTTTATTTAAGCTACTTGAACTGTTGAATCCGTTGCCACACACCTCACACCAAAATGATCGATCGAGTCTGTGCACAGCAGAATGGCTATCAAAATTTGTCTTTTTGTTAGTAGAATATGGACACTTAATGCAATTGAATCTATACTGAACTGCAGAAGATTTATGATGCCACATTTTATGTCTTGATAAAGTGATTTGGGATGCAAACCATTTTTTGCAAGCATTACAGGTATAACCCAAGAACAAACCTAAAAGAAATAATATAAGTATAGCAATATTTTAAGCACATATTTAAGAAAAGACATACAAATTTGTTCTTAAAAAGAACATAGATACACATTAATCAGAATTTAAAAATTTAACATAATTACATTTATTAAAAAAATACATACAGATATCACATGCCATTTAAAAATAAAAATAATAATAATAATAAAAAAAATACAGAAAAAATTTTAACCTGACAAATGAAAAACCAGGATTTATTATAAATAAGTAGATATGGACTTTCTACATATCATATTTATGGAAAGTAACAGTTATACAATTTATTATGACCACAAAGCATTAACACTAGAACAGCCAATCTATCAAATATAAGATTTTAGAATGGTCAAATTTAATGCATATTCAATGATATTTCTAATTTTAAGACATTTAACCAAAGCATGTTATATTAAAATATGATAACATTAAATTTAAACACAAAACTATCAGGATTAAAGACATATTTTTTTATAGTTAAATTTTAAAACAAAATGCCTTTAAAATATTTTAACGATTTAAAGTTTCATTACACATTTTTAAAAACTGCTTGTTTGAAATATTAAAGTAATATTCAACAAAAGATGTCTTTTAATATTGTTTTATTTGGCATAAAAGATGTTAGACTGATTATTTATAGCAAAACCTTTCTTTTAAATATATCTAAGGGTCAACTAAAATTTCATATTCGAGGAAGTAACACAAATATGCTTTCATTATCAAAATGCTGATGTGTTTTTTCATCTTTCTTGCAAACGGATAATAATAATATCAGCAATTATAATTTAAATGGGCAAAAAATTTAATGATTTAATCTTACATTAGGAAAGGCAAAGAGAACAAAATGCATGTGTCATGGAAGCACTCAAGGCTTGCGATAATACCACAACATTGGAAATAAATAAAATTACCCTCATTTGGCCTTTTATTTCTTTTCAGTGGTTTTTAATTCAAGACATACTCGATTCTGTAACTATGCCCAATAAGATTGTTTTCCATTAAGTACCAGAAATTTTTCCTTTCCTTGAACATTTTTTACAACAAGGGTCTTCAAATTAAGAGTACTAAGAGCAATCATTGGAATAGACTTGGATTATTTTTTAAATTTAAGTTTTAAATCATAATACATTCAACTGTTAAAAATGGTGAAATACAAATTAATTCATATCTTACCTAAATTTTAATAAACATTTTATGAAAATACTTTTTGGGACAATTTATTCAGATCAATAACTTACACAGTACTTGCTCTGTATTACATTTATGAAATTTTGAAAAACTTAACTTTTAACTTATATATTAAAATTAAATATAAT
>KK113641.1:8691-44467 GCA_000611955.2 Stegodyphus mimosarum | reverse complement strand
GCAAAATAGGGAAAGATATGTACAGTTAACTCAAAATCATAGTTAAAGGCAGTAAAAAAGCCACTTGCAGTCCGTACTGCAAAGACACTGATTTCACATTTGATCCATTCTCTAGTTTACTCATTGTTTCAGGCTTGTGATAAATGGAAAGAAAAACATGCTTCTGCCTTTTTTCTGGCATTTTGCAAACAATACAGATTACAGTAATTCACACCCATTTGTAAAGTAAAATCTAAGCTTTCACTTGAAGTGTCAGCAAGTTCTAATAATAGCAATTTCTGTTTCAGTGAAAGTACAAAATTTTGCCAACCAAAACTTCTTCAATTACTCTATTGGCAAATTAAGAGTGTGTCTATTATCAGCTGTAAGGAGGGGGCAGGACTTCTAACTGCAGTCAGGTTGTTAAAAACGTGTTGAAAGGGAAAAGGCAGAAGAGGGAAATAAGCTTGAAAAGTCAGAAATTAAAGTTTCACATCTCACTAACTTGTCTGCTCGTGATTCTTACGATAATATTTTTTCCATCAGAGTGCTTTTTTTTAGTTAAGCCACAACCCGGTTAATCACCCCTCGCCCCCAGGTAAAGTGGAAGTTGAATGTTAACTTATGCAGTATCCCTCAAGAATCTGAAAATCATTTAAGAGTACATCTAGATAACTTCTCCGTCAGGATTACTGATGCAGATCCTAATATTTTTCAACAATTCTTGTCTATTAAATTTTAGTTTATTAGTTTCACAGTTTATTACAAAATCTGCAATATACATATAAAACATATCTAAAAATTGTAACCTCTTTTGCAATTCTGTAACAAAAATAAGAATTTAAACAAAATAACAATGAAACCAAGAATACTCCCCCCAAAAATTAAAATATAGCAAAAAAAATAAAAAATACACACAAAATATGAAACAAAATTCATAATACTAGGCAAAGAAAATATGCTGTGTACATAAAATCAGCAATACTCAATATAAATCGAATTGTTCAAATGTATATTTGTATTGCATACGTTTTAATACATAAAACTAACTATGCTTAAGATATGATGCATTCAAAAAGTTAAATGTGAAAGAAAAAAGAAATTTCATTTGGAACCACAAAAGTAAATATGATAAAAACATTATGGTGGATGTCTTCTAAAAATCAGACAGTATAAAAACATTCATTTAAATTTTATTCTACAGCATACCTTAAAAAAAAGTATACCCAACATATCAGCTTATAAATAGTTAATGCTACAAAAAAAATATGATTTCTTCACAAAGCCTTTTTATACATTCCTTCATTACACAATGATGATGTATGTCATTATGGTTAAAAAAAAAGATTTTCTTATCAAAAAGTAAAATACTTATATTTACACAAAATGAAGAAATTAATGTGTTACATTACTAATAGCAATGTTCTGAAAACATTATTATGAATTTCAATCAATAAGTTATGTACAAAAAAGAAAAAAAAAAAAACACGAAAAAAATTTTTCCGTTACAGAATAACATGCGAAAATTTTTTTTTCAAACATAAGAATTATGTCTCTTTAATTAACGCATTCAGTCAAGAAAAACTAAAACAAAATGGCAAACCTTAAAAAGTTTTTATAGATAATATTTACTTTGAAAACAAGAACAATGATATGACAGATAAGAATAACGTATCGGGTTTTAGCGAAAGTTTACTACAACCACAAATATCATCTATGCAAACAGTTCATGTGGTATGTTTAATCATATTTTGTCAGATGATTTTTGGCATCTGAAAAAAAAACAGACTTGCTAATACTGTGTCATGAAATTTGTAAAATCATGCTGCCAGATTAAAACCATCATTTACCATTTACTTCGATTTCCTGTTGCAAAAAGCCAGCTACAGAATGTGACCAAATCTTGCGTACAGCTTTACGTACTAATGTTGTATGATATGACAAAATGAAGGTTTGGAACTGAAAGTTAAAAAACAAAGACTATGACATTCAAGAAGCAAAGCGATCTGTCCGGTCTACTGATGTTGATGAAGGCCACCGACGAAAACTTGTGGAAAAAGATCAGTATGCATCCACTCAAGATATTGCTAAGGAGTTAGACATTCGTGGCATGTCCATTGGTCAGGCCATGCATCGCAGAAACTTGATGTACAAATTCAATCGCTTGTGATGAAAAGTGGATTTACTTCAACAACACAAATCAAAAAGGGGGTTAATCTACACCCGGTGAGCCCGTTGACAGCGTCGCAAATTGCAATTTGACTAATAAAAAGATCATGCTTTGTATCTGGTGGGATTGCCTTGGTATTATCCACAAAGAGTATCTGGAAAAAGGTAAATCCTCGACAGTAAGATGTACAGTGAGATGTTAGTCTATGTTGACAATGTAAAAACTATGTGAAAAGTGAGTTCCGGTGCAAAAAAATATTCCATTAAGGTAATGCAAGACTACATGTGTCTGCATTTACCGGCTAGACTATGCACGGAATCGAATGGGATCTTTTGCTTCACCCACGATATAGCCCCAACATTGCTCATTTGGACTTCTACCTTTTTTTCACACCTGGAGCTATCTTCCATTCTGCACAGGATGTCCGAATTGAGGTTGATCTGTTTTTGGAATCACTGCCACCAAGTTTCTAGCCGAAGGCTTTGAAAAATTACCAAAACATTGGCAGAAAATCATAGATTTGGATGGTAATTACTACCTGCACTAAAGGTACTGCTTTCATGTTCCACCCCCCTAATTTTATTAAGAAAATTTTTTGATGAAAAACTTTCATTATCTGGTTGTAATGAAAGTTTTGGATTTAATGGATCTTATTTGATATTATGGCTATAATATCAAATAAGATCCATTCAAATGAATAACCTTCATTACAGGATCTACACATTAAAAAAAAAATAATAATAAAATAAAAGTACAGTTAATACCACAGTATACAATTGTTTATTTGTTTCAAGTTGGTGCATGTATCTTCTTGCGGAAAATTCTTTGGACCATGCTATCTTATAATAGAAAAGATCCAACAAAACAAGAAAACATAAAATATTACAAGCATTTATAGCTTTCTCTTTGTCAAACACTTTAATAACTAATCATAGTATTGTAAACATTGAAACTGAATTATTTTGCACAAAAACTGTCAATAAAAATTCATAAAAAAGAATTCAACACATTATTACAAAATACAAAATATTTTAAAAATTCTTGAACTGACACTGATTTTGTATCATTATTGGGATACTAAGCATATTTTCCCCAGTGTGTATGATCTCATGCACCCTTAAACTATTAACAGAAGCAAATCTATTTCCACAAACATGGCATTCATATGGATGATAGTTTCTATGTACAGCACCATGCTTCTTGAAATTAGTAGAAGTGTTAGTTGAATAGGGACACTGAGTGCAGTTGTATTTATAAAACGTAGACTTTCCTTTATGATGCCACATCCTGTGTTTTGAAAATGTAACTTGTGAAGAAAACCATTTTTCACATATGTTACAGGTGAAGCCATTGAAAATACCTGTGGAAAGTTAAGACCATTTTATTTCAAAAACAGCACTATGCTTATAACTTTCAAATTCTAATATTAGCTATGATTCACAAAATCCAGAAAAAGTTCAGAAAATAGTAAACTAAAGTTACGAATTCTGAAACAAAATAAGTACTTTTAGTGACCATCTTTACAAATATTAATAATTTTTTTTTAGATTTCCTTATGATTAGGTAAAATTTAAAATTACTTTCAAAATAACTACAATTTCTTAAAAGTGAATCTTCAACTATGTTGCACATTAATTGACCGACAATTTTTAACTGCCATGAAAAAGCGAGAATACAATTATGCATTTAAGTAATAAAAATAATTGAATTTGATACTACAAACACTGCTTGTTTGTTAATTCCCACTCTTTCTCATGCATCATGCATGTTTTCAGAAAACGAGAAAGATCAACATGCTAATAAAAATTAAACTAATAAATAATTTTAAAATGAGCAGCTATTATTTTGAAGTCATTGAAATTTAACTTTAAAATGAAAAAAAAATCAAATGCGGTTTAAAGAAAAAAAAAATTTTAAGCATCTCTTATCTAATTTTAAACTGCATTATAATACAGTATAAATTTTCAACTACAGTTAGTTTTTATAGAAGACAAAAAATTGAGTACAGAAATAAAGAAATACTGAAAACTAAGGATACTGAAACGGAATAATATGAGGATATGATGAAAATAACGTAATAGCTAAAAAATTTTCAAATGCAAAATGTCACCCTTTATGCAATCCAAAGAGATACCTATACATGAAGTAGCTATTTGTATGCATACATTAAAAAGAATAAGAATTGTGGGAAAACTAAGAAATACAGTAAAACTAAAACACATTTTAAGAAAAAAATTTTTATATTAAAGTGGGAGGAAGCAAAAATTGTTTAGGAATTTGACATAAGAGGAATATAGTTCAGTTTCACAAGAGAGAGTCTTTAATAATTAAATTAGGAAGGATGAGAAAATAATAATAAATATTAATGTTGCCTTAACTCCTCCAATAAATGTCAATTACTTAAGCAATTTAAAAGCAATATATATATATATATATATATAAGTAGCTTAGTAAAAAGTATATATAAGTAGATTAATCTTATTACATTGTATTTCACTTATAATTCATTTTAGGTCAGTACTTCTCAGTCCTAGTCTGTTAACTACTGCTCAATTAAATTTTTAGACTGAAATAAAAATAAAATGTTTATAAATTGATGAATAAATTTTTGTTTTAGTTAACTTCACATAAGTAACTCTGAATTTATATTTAAATTTATTCAAAGTAAGGATTTTATACAATTAAAGTACTTTTGAACATGAATGATGATACAGCAGCTAACTTCCTCTTTTTCAGTTAGCTTTTGAAAGAAAATGATTTGGGGATATGAAACTAGATAATAATTTGAATAAAATGAAATATACAGCATAAAACTATGGTTCCTTATGTAACACGGTTTTAGTCTTGTAGTGTCAGAGAGAAAGCTCAAACACTTAAACAAGTGAACTAACAGTTAAAATTCTAATAATTGCTTGAGTTTACAAAACTTTAAATTTTTAATTGTTTGTCACAAGTAAGAAATTCCCGTCATGTTTAAAAATTATTTAAAATTTAAATACAAACCCTGTTTTCCTCTATTTTTTAAATAACTGATAGATACACAGATATTTGTTTTATTTTAAAAAGTTTATACATAGAATTTAGACTTGTTAAAGGCCTTCATATATAACTTTTTTGTATCTTACTTAGTAATAATATTGGTTATCAGCTAAGCAATAAAACTACTGTTAAAGGTAAAACTTTAAAAACACTTTTTTGTTATTTAAAAATCTTTTTCTAAATCGAAATGACTAATGATTTATTTCAATAAACGTCAACCATAAGGAAAAACATGTGACATTTCCACTTAACTGGTGTTAAATGTATATACAGCCACTTAAAATGTATTTTTATTTCTTCAACTATACATTTTAACACATTAATTTTTTTAAATACTTAAAAAAAATAATAAATAAGTAAATAACAGGTTAACAGAACTGTTTCTGATACTAAAAAAAAAAAAATAATTAATTCAGAATATTTGAGACATCTCACATTCAATTTTAGTCATTAATACACAAGTAAATTCTTACAAATCTGCTTTATATATATACAAAAAAAAAAAGCCAGATATCAAGATAATAATGTCAAATACGTTATCAGAAATAAATATGTTAAAATTATCTTCTTCTCTTTAATAAGAAAAACAAGGTATTTTTAATGAATATCAAACGTTTGCACTTCTCAGCTCAGAAATCTTAAAAGACCCATAGGTAGAAGTAATTTAAGTTACTGCATATACACACATATATAAATATTTATATGCAAATGTGAGAAAAGATCACAAGAATTTCAGATCCATATCTGCATCAGTGAATGTTACTTAAAATCTTCCTAAATCGAAAAGAAAATTGCCAACATTTATGCACCAAACATAAATTCTGACATATAACTTCATCAACAAACACCAATAATTAATTTTACTGCTTTCTGATTCAGTTTCACAAGAGAAAATGCACTGAAAGTATAATGAAATTATGAAACTATGCAAAATAAGTAATACAAATAACAATAATATGGTTACTTAGGAAATGAATGCAGTACTTTCTGATTATTTACATATCCACTGAAAAGTTGTGAACTCATAATCAACTTTGGACAATATTCATGAACTCATCAGCAACTCATTTTTCACACCAAGCTAATGACAAAAGGCAACAGCACTTTCAAAACAACAGCACACTAAGAATTCCACATAAGAGCAAATTATCGCTGTGTCTGAAAGTAACTACAAAGTCAGAAAAAGGTTTAATTTGGTTTTGGTTTATGTGATTACGGCAAAGCCTTGAGTACTATCTGCCTAAGGGAAGGGATGCCTTCATGGAGAACTTTCTAAGGGAAACTGGCTCGTATACCTGTTACACATCAGATAAAGGTTTAAGATCATACTTCATAGGATCATCAGATAAAGGTTTAAATAAACCTCTTGTTAAAAAAAAAATAAATAAATAAAACATAAAGGCATGTCCTTATGCTAACAAAATCAACTATAGCTCGTGGGGATGTAATTAAACAGGAACAGTCAAATTCAAATTGAATATGTGGACAAGTAGTCAAAGACTACACAATTTAATTTTAATCTAACCTTGCGCAGTAACTTCATCGCCATAACAAATTAAAATGTCGGCAGCGATAGCGCAAAGACGAATAACTAGAAATTATCACAGATATCAGGAACTAATACAGTATGCAAATGGAGGCGAGAAGCGTACTCTGTCTTACAATCCCAAAACCTCATTTTAAAAACTATCTAACTGATTTGTATTCTGGTGAGGAAATGAAAACGGGAAGTTATAGTAAGGGCTGAAATTATAAATAACTGGTTAACTTACATAAAAATAATTGTATATATCTTTGAAGAATAATTTTCTTTCTCTTTATGTATTCAGTTTCTTTCTTCACCACGTTTCCTCTTCATTTCAAAATTTTTGGATTTAATTAAAGACTTCTGTTATTCTAAAAAACTAAATGCATTTAGAATGTATAGAAAAAGCTGCTAATTTTATTTCTTTCGTAATATGAACATTCAGAATAAATATGAAATGACATATGGTAAGGGCCGACTATAGAGCCAGTATAGTGACACACTGAGCAACAAAATCCAGAAATGACAAAACTTTTAGAATTAAGGACAGTAGGATTTACGGGAGATTGCATTAGATGGGAAAATACCTAGCGCCAGCCATTGTATGATGCACTGAAACATATAAGATGAATCTTTTAAATTGTCAGTTTTCAATTTCTTTATTCATAGAAAAATTCCTTTCTGCACCCCTGTGATAAGATTAGAAGCATTTTTGATTTTTTCCATGTTTGTGTCTAGTGGAGAGTAGAAAAAATAATGATAAGATAAGCATGTTAAGAAAAAGACTTCTAGTATCAGAAGTAAAACATTCAAATATTATGTTTTCATTCTTCTTCTAAAAGGTAAGAAATTCATGACCAACTTTATATAAAATACATCCATTACGTGTCAATATCATGAAGATATTTTTCATTTTGTCATACTTGAGAATGTCAAAATACTTGACACTCTGGATTCTTTTAGAATCATGGCTCTATAAATCTTGCCTTCAAATCCTTCTAAACTTTCCAAGTTTGCAATTCTAAAATCCTACAGAAAAATTACTCCTACCAACTCTGTAACAGCAAAAAGCCAGAAATATTTTGAAACAAAAATCGGAGGAAAAAAGCATAAAATTAATTTTATAGAGAAAACTGATGCGTATTCTGAGAATTCTGAATATTCACGGGGAAACCTTTTAACATGAAAAAATTAAAAAGAAGATATTTTTAATAAATTACATAGCTGTTTTGCTTTTGCTAAGAACTGTTTCGTAAATCGTGCTTTATAGTATTTATTACCTTGTTTATTTTTCAGATTCAAAATATTGTATAATAAGTCGCTAAAATGGAAAGTAATGTCACTTCATAATATGACAACGAAAAATAAAATTTTTTATTTATAGTTTCAATATATTGCCATTATTTTAATGAAACTTATCACTTATATTGTTTAAAAAATCGTCAAAAATTCCCAGATCTTCGAATTAAAATTTTCTATAAAAATTGGTTTTAAAAGCAGCAAAATGCTGATAAGTCGCCAAATTTAGAAACTTTTAATCCAACAATTCACATCCCCAAAAAGCTAAAAGTTGTTTAAGACTTCTTCATTAGAAAAAAATGAAATAATTTCGAAATGCTTGTTCACTTCTTGCCCAGAAACTCGAGTACCCCACTGTTTATATTAGACATAGGAACAAATTATAACCCATGAACCCAATAATCATAGTGAATCGCTAAACATATTCCTGCAAAATGCTAATTCACGCTCAAAATGGCAGTTCGTAAAAACAGATAGAAATTTCAGATGATTAAAATTAAGCACCTGCTGCCAATTTTGGCTGAAATTAAGCACTTCTAAGGGCCAAAAATCGATTCAAAAAAACTTAAGGACTTTTACAGACTCTTAAGGACAGTACGAACACTCAATAAGGAAGAAAATCAAGTCATGTGTCTTGCTACAAGACATTAGAAACGACATTATCAGGATCGTTTTATACTTTGTCTTTCGGCTTAGCATAGAATGCTTAGGAAACGTGAAATTTTAATAGTTTTATACTTTGATATCAAATTTTTGGCATTTTATATAATGCCTGCTTTCATATACTGCTAGTAACAAGGATATAAGTGAAGAACATATCTTCCCCACCAAAAGAGAGAGAAAAAAAAAGACATTTTTTAATAAATTGAGAATTTCTCATTATTCTCAACAATTAATTCATTAAAAAAAATTAAATCTTGATTTATCTTCAAACTTCTCGGGTGAATCTACATCCCAATAACCCCAATACCACTAAAAACACAAGACAAATTACTCTCCTCTAAGAAGGAATTAATCTTGACAAAGCTGTTACCCTCCTATAGAAAAATGAATAAGACAAATACTTTAATTGCCGTCCAAGGGGAATAGTGGTTAGTGATGCTGACTACTATACCGAAGGGCCAGGGTATGAATCCAGGAAAAGGCAAGTATGTTTGTAAATTAAATGAATACTCTAAATGGGAATACTCTAAATACGTCACGAGTCAAAAGTCTTTTCGTGAGGTTGTAGGTAGGAGAGAAGGGGTGGGAACACTCTTGGACGTATCTCCCTGTGGTGCTCTCCTTCAAAATAAGAGATGAAACTGATCAAAGTCATACTGTTGCCTATATGATGCTCAATGCTATTGGCCAACAACATGCACAATCTTAACCCCTTGCTACGATGAAGTTTGTGGGCCTTCTCTGATATCAGAGATCTGATCTGATGTTAGTGCCAATCGGGTGGGACAAGCCACAAACAAACTAAAATACTTTGACAAAGTAGTGGTACCCAAAGACAAATTTAGAAGTGACAAAATGTTTATCTTATGAAATAATTGTTGATGCAATAAAATATAATTAATTAAATAAGTAAAGTACATTAATAGTAATATAAATATGATAAATAAATAAAAAACAAATTCATTCACATAATTTACAAAATATTTATATAACTGATATTGCATAAGAATATTTTCTAAACATGAATGCATTTATGTATGACATCATATAACATAAATTTACAGAAAAATTTAAATATTTATCTGTGAATGACTCACACAATCTACTTTTTGAACATTGATTCAGTCATTATGTTATCTACTTTTTGAACACTGATTTGGTGATCATGTTAGCTACTTTTTTAACATTGATTCAGTCATTATGTTTGTGATATATAACCAAACAAAAAGAGAAAGAAAAAGAAAAATATACATTTCATATTGTCATTCCTATTATTTGAACTGCAACAGACTACACTGCACTTTGTAATTATATGCACCCCATTAAAAAGTCACAAAAAAGTTACTGAGAATGCAATGCAATGCACTGTGTCACTAAAAAGTATTTATGTGGCAACCCAGGTATAGACATATGTATTTTGGTACACGAGGATTCAACTCTTGAAATTCAACAGTCATTTTTCTTATTAGTACTCCTTTTCGCATCCTAGTACATCTGTTTTGTCATAACACATCATAATGGGACTTTGGAGTTTTGTTGACAGAAAAAATAATGTTGTAATGCAACACTTTTTTTTTTTTTAGATTAGGTTAGGTTATGTGAATATGGCAAAGCCATGAGGATTATTTGCCTAAGAGGAAGATTATCTTTGTGGAAGTCTTTCTGAGAGAAACCGGCTCGTATTTACGTTGTACATGGGGAAAACTACAAAAACCAACCATGCAGCCATCCTGTTTATTAAGGTTCAAATCCAAACCAGGAAGAACTATAAATATTGAAAGGTCTTAAATACTCAGCCATTGGTAGGGCACATTTCTTCATAAATATTGTATTTTGCCTAACAATACGGAATACAACAATTTACCTTCCACACAGCTGCCCTTTCTTAACTGGCCAAATTTTATAAAAATACAATAAGAAAAATTGCTAGCCAAGTGTCAGAATAGAGGTAAAAAATTGGTTTGAAGATAGACATATCTGATTCACAATAGATATTCATTTTATTTATTGTTGGACAAAGCAATATATATCAGTAAAATTCTGTGAAGAAAGCTAGGATTACCTTAAAGCAAAACTATTGATTATTGTAATTACTTCTGGCAAGTGTGCATGTCTTCTATGGGGAAGAATTTAAAAAAAATTGGCGGCACTGAATGCATTGTTGAAACAGATGTGAGAATACCCAAATGTTTATCTCCAAATCTACCAAAATGTTTGCAGATGGTCTCTAAAAGCAACAATGAATTCATGACTTTTTGGTGGAGGCGGTTATATCAGAAAGTACCCAATATAACATGAATTTTCATCAAAATATTTTAGAAAGCACCTAATATAACACAGATTTCACTAAACTATTTTCAAGCATTGCATATAAAATCTTTTAAATTATTTACTTCCAATAAAACTATTTACAAGATAAATGCACATTCCAATACCAATAAAAAGTTACATTTCATAGTCTATATTTTATTACTTTAACATTTCACAAAATTCTTTTTCAATGATCGTAATACAAATTGGTACTCACATTACCCACCGACTGTGAAATATAACCAACATCAAACCATGAAAGTTGGTGGGGATCCTGCCTGCTAAGCCAATAGTTTCCGTGGAATTCTAAAGAAACTGATGCCTTTTTAGTTGATAAACAATCAGTATTTGTTGTACTTTGATTTGTACTTCCTAAACAGTTATTCATTGATTTCTACTACATAGTTAGTTCCTCTGATTTTACTGGAAGCTATTTAGAATACTATGGAGAGCAAACTTCCCACAGGTAATTGATCCAACGGCGTTGGCTATATTCAGCAAACCATATTATGCCCATAAATACACACTTTTTTTATGGTAGGATTCCCCAACTTTGAAAAAATCCATTGCTTTTTGTTCATTAACTGTTCTTGTAGAAAGCAGTAACCAAATTTTAATTATTTTTTCAAAATGCAAAAAAAAAAAAAAATAAAAAAAAAAAAAAAAAAAAAAACCATTAAACGTCAATTTATATCTTTCATCATGAGAAGAAAAGGTGGCTTACTGAGAACCAATCAAGTTTACATGAAATGCAAGTAAAGATGCTATGAGTATGTTTTTATACCACGCTTATCCCGAATTGCAGCTAAATCAAGTTGCTTATGACAGTTTCACAGTTGCCGGCATAATACGTTAAGTACCTACACATTTCTTTTTAAAAAAAGAAGAATCATTTAAAATTACTTTCTCAGGATTTATGTGCAAATAAAGAATATTACATATTCTAAAAATAAGCTAGTAAATATAAGAATTAACTCTGAATTTTGCCCTAATGATTTAAATGCAAAATAATAACACAATTATCTTGGCCGTTACAATGTATGGTGCTTGTCTGTTTTACCAACAGCCAGCAATCAATCGACAAATTTGATGTTGCTTAACATCAAATGATATGGCAAATTAAAAATCATAATTAAGTAATAAGAATTATGAAATCATTTTAAACAATAACAATTTACCATCAGATGCAAATGAGACTATAGCATTCTTCCAAAAAGGAATATTTCACAACATTTTGGTAATATACTGGCAGTGCATTTGATAGATATTAATTGCAGTTGCTCAGACACATCAAAAATTAATTAGAACTATTGGTAGTCTTCTGTTATTCAGAAATGTATGAACATATATGCAAATGTACATACATATACTTCTTAATCCGATCCTGATAACAGAAGAGTACCAAACTGTTTTTTAGAAAAATTTCAATTGATTTTTTTTTAACATTTTATCCAAAGTTTTAGAATCTAAAATAGCACCATTTTTTTTTTTTTTTTCCCATTTTTTTTTTTTTTTTTTTTTTTTTTTGTGGGAATGGAACGTCTAAGCATTAAATTTTTTCCTTGGCACTTTGGTTGTTGATGAAAATAAGTACGTCATTTAATAATGCTAGCTTGGGCATGGCTTGTTTGCCATGGTTTCATGGTAGATTACACTCCTAAATAAGGCTTCAAATTTCTTCAACAACTATTACACAAAGCCCTATCTTTTACAATATTCTATTAATTAATTTTTCATATGTTTACCTTTTATTTAGTTACTGTTTCAGTTGTTTCAAACGCTATATCAACCAATCTTGAAAATGAGAAACCAGATAATAGGGAACAAGACTTTAAAAGTATACAAAAGTGGACTTATTTCAATAGCATCTGTCAGGCAGCCCGATAAAATCTTGAAAGCAAAACTTAACATTTTCAGCAGAATTAATGTCTGCCATATCATTAAGATCAGGGCAGTTCTACAGGTGGTCAGCTGTCACGTCAACCAAACCACATAATGGGCAGATTCATAAGTTTACTAGACCATTACAATGGAGATGATTTTATACATAACATTGGTCAGTTCTGAGGTGAAAATCTGTTACACTTACAGTTCTAGGCAGATTATGGTGAAATGGAGTTTTCAATAAGAAACCTAAAAACATATTTGACCAGTAATGTAATAAGCAAAAAGAACAAAAGTGAGTAAATGTTGTTAATATAACAATATTAAATACACTGAAAGCAACAACACATTATTTATTAATCTAGAAGGCTTTGCTATAATTTTTTAGTCACATAACTGATAATCTCAGGTTATGTAAAAAGATATATTTTGCAAATAATCTATAAATATATTATAAATTTTAAAGCAAGCTGCAATGCTTACCTTGCAGTGCAGTTCCTAAATTATTAAAATTATAATGTCTGCTCCCATATTTCTTTTAAACTATTGAAAAAGCTTAAAGAAAAGGTTTTAATACAATTGAAATAATGACAGCCATTCTTCCACCTATCTTGTCTTAGTAGAAATTAAATTGTGATCGGCAAAATTTTAGACTGTGTGAAAAATCTCGATAAATGCCTAGAAGAACATCAACAGATCCAAAGTAAAGAGAAAGTCAATTTTATTTTGCTTTAGATAATGAAAATATTACTATGACAGCAAATGCAATGCATCTGAAAGTTTCACTAGATGGCATAGCTAATACATGCTTAGAAACATTCTACCACTTAATTACAGTGGGGAAGTAAGAAGGCAGAACAAGTCTCACAACTATTCAAAATCCATTAGTTTGCAAAAGAATGAATAAATATTTCTATCCTATAACAAATTATCATTATCAGCTTCAAATTATTAAAAAAAATAAAATTTATTAAATACAGCATGAAGTCCAAAATCCAGACGCCCAATATCCGGACCTCCAGACCACCACCCAAAAAATAAACACACAAACAAAATAAATTAAAAATCCCCCTCTTCACAAAGTCTAGAAATAAGAAATATAATACTCAATAAAAAGAAGCAAGTGTGCCATAAATATGATTCTTCTCCTGACTAACAGACTCTCTCCGTGTATATGAGCCAGTTTCCCTTAGAAAGTTCTCCATGATGGCATGCCTCCCCTTAGGCAGATAGTCCTCGAGTGCTTTGTTGTAATCAAAATAAACAAACCCTACTAACAGAGATTCATGCATGTCACTTTCAAACACATGCTAGCTAGAGAGTCTACCCGTGATCAATAACAATACACTGACTGACGCTGTACTGAGGCTGGCCAGGATCTTACTTTTGACCTGAGTGGTTATGGAAGGCATAGCATTTTTCTAGCTGACTTCATAATAAGTAAAGTCCAAATTTTGCTATCTCCGCATCATCTCACCAGACTTAAACAGGGATCTAAAATCCAGAAATTTCTAAATTTGAAACTGTTCAAAGTTCTAATGATTCCAGACCTAGGACTGTACTGGATTTGAATTTATTTTCAGTACTTTTCTGTTATCAGGACCAGACTGAAAATCATATGTATGCATGCATATGAATGAAAATCACATTGTATGCATACACAATATTAGAAATGTAAATATGTCATACATACATTTCTAAATCTGGTCCTGATAAGAAAAATGTACAGTGTGTTAAAAAAAGGGGGGAGTTTTATATCTCCCGTTCTACTCAGCCAATTGACGAAATTCAAATTGCTTTTTCATGTCTCGAAAGCACCACTTAGGATATATATTCAATTTATATATAGTATAATTCTAACACAGGTATTTTGACACAAAATCGGACTTTTTCTGAAATGACATGTTAATTTTTTTTTCAAATTCTACGAATCAAATTATGCCTAAATTTTAAATTTTGTAAAATTTGGTGCGAAATTTAAGGAGAAATTCAAAAATTTATCTTGGCATTTTTAGTCCAAAGGGATTTAGTCCCGAGGACTATTACTTTCGTTTTGCGATTTTGCGTCGGAAACACAAAAACGGCGTATCACTTTTCAAATTGTTGCCACTAAATGTTATCGCTCTGCATTAAATTTTAAAAAATGAAAAATCTGCATAAATGTATGCATGTTTTTTTTTTTTTTTTTGACGTAGCTTTCTCTTCAAAAATCGTCTGCGTGCGTTGCACGGGAAAACAAAAAGGAATTTTAATTACAGTTCTAAATAAATAGCCAAATAAATGTGAAATTCGTAACAATATTCTCTAAAACTTTAACGAATTTTTCATTAACAAACTCAAAGATTTCAAAGCCAGCAATACCAACGTTGTACAGAAAAACATTTTTATCTCCAGCGCGTGAGAGCGTGTACCGAAATTTCTAAAGATATGCTCAATTTAAAATTATTTTGCGATATTGCTGTTGAACTGAATTTTATGGTTTAAGTGCAAAGAACATGGTATTTAACAAATAAAGGTAACACACAAAATGTTAAATAAACGTCCCTTTGGACGTAATTTAAAATCTGAAACATTTCAGATTTTTTTTTTTTTTAGATTTCACCAAGAATAATTTACTTAGCAAACTTCTTAATTTATAGCAACCATTTTCCTTTTCTCTTTTTATTGCAGATGAGCGGAAAAAAAGTTATTGTTCATATTTTCAAATAATTTTAACAAAGTCCATAAACCACATTTGTGTTATTATCGCTTTTAAGGAATATGCCAAATTTCAAAGTGCGCAAATATGTAATTTCAGGTATATTTTCGGAAATTTTGAATAAAAAACTAATTTTTTGTAGGTATGCCTAGAAATACATCTACTTTAAGATGATGGTAAAACTTTTATAGATTATCAATCAAAATTTTTTCAAAAAATTTATAAAAATTATTTAAAAATAAATCATAAAATATGGGTGAATTTTTTTTTAAATGAACCTAAATTTTGAAGTATGAAAGAAGGAATCAAGTAAGTTTAATAAAAAAAGATATATTAATAAATATATATCAAATTCAATTAACAATGAGGAGCTAAAATTTTAAGAGCTAATTTCTTAAAAACAACTCGTGCGATTTTTACAAAATGTGGTACTTTGACATAATTCGAGTCATAGAAGCAAAATATGGAAAAAACTTCGCATGTCATTTCAGAGAAAGTCCGATTTTGTGTCAAAATACCTATGTTAGAATGATGCTATATATAAATCTAATATATCCTAAGTCGTGCTTTCGAGACATGAAAAATGAAATTTCAATTTCGTCCACTGACCCAGTAGAGCGGGATATATAGAACTGTCCCCCCTTTTTTTGGCACAGTGTACCTTATTTTCTTTAAGTTTTCATATTTCCTTTTACTTATTTCATCAAAATAAAATTACATTTATAACATAGTATATTTCACTAAAAAACTCAAATACATTATGTCATGATTGAAATAACTGAGAATGGCATATATTACTCAAATTGCTATTTCAGTAAGCAATACTTGTCAGGCTTAAAGAATAGCAATACATTGTCTATAGAAATAGCAATATAAAGCTTACAGAAGTAGCAAATCATTTAATATTTATTCCTACATGGGTATTCAGAAAGTCCAAGTTCATTTATTGGTACACAACATCAAGCACAGGAGATGCTGAAAATGAATGATATAGGCATCCAAGCATGCCTGAATATGCATCACTGTACGATGCAATATCTTACATAGGTCTTATGATGCAATTCCATGGACATACCATCTTGCAGTTCCAGTAAGAAATGTGATTTGCTCTCATATACAGTATTCTTTGCTGTAGTGTAAAAATCCAGCAAGATCAAATCAAATGACCTTAATGGGCCATGTTCCTGGATATCAGCCAGCAGGTGAAAAAATCCTGCAAAAAGTCCATTGTTTGACTAGCAGTGTAGACCTTGGCCCCATCCTGTTGAAACTTCACAATAAGGATTTCAACCTCAGTTAATTGTACAATAAATTTTTGCAAGATGTCACTGTAAAAATACATTCACCATCTGGTAAAAAGGACTTTGATATGACATTGTTGGCTGTCACCCACATTCCAACTTTCTGCATATGAAAGGGTGCTTCAAACAAGGTTCTGGGATTTCAGCTGACAACAAATACTGATTTTGGAAAATGACACTTTCAAAATCAGCATTTGTGGTGACAATAACAGGTGACACCAAGCACTGCCAATTAAAAAAGTGAGTGCCATCTCCTTAGAAAGGAGGTGCTTAATTTAGCTCTAATAAAATATGAGCTTGCCATGACAGGTCACTCTGACTTACTCATAATCTTTTATAGGAACAGGAGCAATGACAATGCCCTTTTGACTGCCTTATGAGCATTCATAACATCAATGTGTTACGAATTACCTCCAAGCGTTACGGGTTTATCCCTGAAATTTCAAAGTTCCTCAAAATGTCATGAATAAATGTTATTTTCTTGATTTTAATTAAAAAATGACTCTCTCATTTTGTACCTTGATTTCTTTTCTTTCAATATAAATCCAAACTGAAATCAGATACATTAAAAAATAGCAGAAATTTTCACGTGTAATGAATATAGAAGGCAGCCTTTTATACGGAATAATCCGGCCATAACGCTCAGAGGCTTAATGTTGTGCAAGCTTCTTCATAGACTCAGATGATTGCTGAAGCAAGGAATCTGAAATATTCAACAGCTTTCCAATATCCAGTTTTGTTGGGTGGCCTTCTGCCCCCAGCTTTGGAAAATTTAGTGACTAGGTTTTGGTGACACAGTATCACCATTAGTGTGCTGTCACTTGCAGAAACTGCATCATGAATGTGCCAAGACCTCCTTCATGCTCATACTGACAACATAATAGTGAGAAATTACATCTGAAACATGGAAACGGACAAGTGACGGACACTTTTAAGAACCTCCTGTATCTTATAAATAAATAAAGTTTCACAGATACTTCTAAGATTTTAATTTATTTAAGCATTAATTATGAAAAGCTAATTATTTTTACACTAATTATGAAAAAATAATTTGGAAAGTTCTTACGTACAGAAAATTCCAGCAAAATTTTACAATTATTTAAATAATGCAGAATATACATAATTTTGTGCTAAAAACTATGGCAGTCATTTCATTTCAGAAGAGGGTACTATTCCGTTGGAGAGAAGACAATTAAAAACGATGAAAAAAATGAGAACACAATGCTACAACAACACACCAAATATCGTGGCTCGAGATTTCCAGTTTTCATTTGAAATATCATCACACATTATTTTTTTTTTTGCCATATTTTGGCATTTTTTTTAGCACAATGGACTACACAATTTGGAAATTGCCTGATAACAATGAGGCTGCCATAAAGATTCCTTCAGGACAAAGGAATAATTCATAACAATTGACTTCGTTCTCAAAATCATCCGATGAAATTAACTTTTGATTCAAACAAAACTACTATATGGCATTGTTTCATACATTCTTGATGTGGAAAAAAAAGGACTGAGAACCAAAACATGGTTTGAAGGCTTGCATCTTTCTTTCCTCAGTGCCATTCACTTTATCTATCTGTGGTGTCAGAAATCAATGTCGATTGAATTTTGCCAACTTCAGTTAGCCATACTATGACAATAGATTAGAATAACTACTTGAAGGTTATATGTGCAAATAGTTTGATGTCTCGTAAAAGAAATAAAATTGGTAGTGCAAACAAAATCATAGAAATAGAAGAAAGCCTTTTCAGAAAAAGAAAAAACAACACTGGATATGTTCTTCCAGAACAATGGGTATTCGGGAGTTTATGCTAGGAAAGCAAAGAATGTTTTCTGATTGTCGTTCCCAATCGTTGTACTAGAGCATTGATGACTGTCATCCAGGAAAACATTGCAGATAGCAGCATAATATTTTATGCTCGAAAGGATATAAGATGAATTATGAAATGAACTTTTCACTGCAAATCACAGTTATAATTTTGTAGACCCCAAAACTGGATGCCATACGCAAACTGTGGAGTGATTATGGGACAGTGCTAAATGGAGAAATAAATTTCAGAGGAGCAGTGGCTGCCACCATTTTGGAGTCATATTTGATAGAATTTCCGTAGTGCTGATTATATTCAAAATATTAATTTTTCTATAATATTGAATGATATTTGTAATTTTATGCCACCTGTTTAGATTAAATTTCATTTTGTTTCATTATTTTTTATTTAAGTATAGAATACTCTAAATTAAAAAATTTACTTTCTTTAAGAATTTTGAAACTTAAAAAAAAAATTACCTTTTACAGAAGTAATTTTTTTTAGTCTTTTGAACTCTATTTTTATTTCATAATTTTATACTAGGCAACAACTGGTGGCCAAAAAAAGGGGGTACATTTTTAACTGACATTGCTCTAACAGAATAGTACCCAGAAGAGAATGTTTGATTAAAACTAAAAATGATCTGATATTAGATAAAACAAAAAGCTTATATCTTGAAAAATAACAAGAGTGAATTCTAAAAATGAAGAAATTTCAATTCTACTGCAAATATAAAATCACATTTTGTATTTAAATCTTTCAGTTCACAATACAGGTTTTTGTATGATTAGGTAAACTGATGAGACTGTATTACCCAAAAAGTAAAGCTGCATTTTCTTGAAATTAAATACTTTTAATTTACCTTCATACCCGATTCATGTAAATATATATGTCTCAATAAATTCTGCTTTGTAGTAAAGCCATGTGAACAATAAATACACTTAAAAGGCTTTTCGCCTGAGTGTCTAAGTTGATGGGTTCTAAAGTTTGTAGCAATATTTGTTGAATATCCACATAAATTGCATCTAAATTTATGATGTTCTTCTCTTGAAGACACAGTTATTCCAGAGCAAGTGAAGGATATAGCTGATGATACATTTTTTAAGTTAAAAATCCGGTTTATTCCATCTATTAGAAAGAAAAAATATGCATTAAGTAAACTATGAAAATGGGAAAGCAAACTGTACAATACTAAGCATATGTACCAAAGAAATATTATTTACTTGAAAGTACCAAATAATAAATAACACCTATGAAACATACTACAGCAATTAAAACACTAAAGCATGATATAAATATTTCCACTTTTTATAAATTCCAACTCATTAATTACAGATTAAATTTTTACTTTATAAAAGTACACTTACAAAGTTAACAGATTAAGAACTTCAATTACCTTGCATATCAAGTAATACATGTATATAGAATTTTTAATTTATGAAATAACAGAATAACTTAATCATAAAAATAGCAATTAATATTTCAAATGCTATTTTCAATTTAAAATGAAAGATCATCAAAATGTAAAATACACAGTTGCATATCACAGTTAAAATATATTTATTTAATCACATATAAATATTAAAATGCTTTTACATAAACAAATAATGGTATGTAAAACAAGTTATGTGCAAATTAAGATTTATAAAAAATCATCAGATGTGAAGAAAATAAAGATAAAATCCTTATTCTCAATGGAAAAAAGTGTCAAATGCGAATGATAAATCATGATTAAAGGTGTTAATATATATACCAGCAAATATGAGGTAAGCAACTGCACTGAAACAAATAAAAATAGACCAACAACGAGTAATGCTAAGTAATAGATCAATATTACTTTTATTTGTACAAGATCTGCACATAATTTTTAAATAATTTATCTACCAATAATCTGAAGTACTTTTTTTTAATAACCATTCATATGAAACTTAGGAATGGTTGTTACAGGCATAAATTCTATTGGTAATATAAATTTATAAATCAAAACTCGTTTTTAATTAAACATGATCAAATTGAAGTCACTACAAAGTTTTTTTATTGCTTTCAACTCTGAAAAAAAAAAAATGCTATAATAAACTTTCGGATTTAATTAACTACAAAGTCAATTGATTTCAATTCTCAAAAAATGTTACAATAAACTTCCAAAATTTAATCAGAATATCTCTTCACGACTCATACTTTCTAAGATTTCGTCCACAACTAATCAAGTTTTAAAGAAACAAAATATAAATTTCTACTTCAAATAACCGCAATGTTATGTACAACAAAACGCAGATTAATTAAAGTTTGACAATTCTAAAAGACACGCATTGAAAAGCAAATATATATTTGATTACAAAATAATAATAAATATGCAAATACATAATCAAAGTCTCACAATTCGTATAAGATAAAAAAAAAACAACATAACAATAAAGCATATAAACAAATCCGAATTCGCTGAACCCAAACATTTCGAATTCTTTCGAGAACGGCGTTGCCAAAGTTGAAAAAACCGTAGTAAATTACACTCGGCCATATTTTTCATATAAAGCAAATTGTTGCTCGATCTTCGGACGTTTCCTTTCTCCTCTGTCTTGATAAAACGCACAGGAGAACGCAAAAAGAACGAGTATTTTAGGTCATAAAGAGGGAAACCCAGAAGAGGACTTAAGGAGACAAATTAATAATGAGGTGTAAAATGATTCTACTACAAACACATCTAAATTGTTAAATTTGTATGAGATAATTGGCAACAGTGAGAAGAAAACGTGCTTTGATGTTGTGTTTGTATGTCTGTAATTGGAGTTATATGTGTTGAGGACGTTAATTAATTTTTTTTAGAAAAGAAATAAGTTTTCTGGCATTATTAAAAAGAAAATGGGTAGACCAATGCGTAAAAAGGTGATAAGAAATTTTCTTTTTAAGTATTTTTGTTGCCTCTAATTTTAAAGTATTTGAAATTACGTAGACATGTATAAGCGTTCATTCCTAACCCTTCAGCACACTCACCGGGTTAGTTTAACCCTGATTTTTATGTTAGCTTTTCAGTAATTTATAGACATTTTAAACAAAAATATGATTTTAAAATCGATATGTATTATTTGTTTTAAAAATAAATTTTAAAAGCGAAAAACCTAAATTGATCTTTAATTTCGCATTCCTTTTATTAATTTGTTTCCTACCATTTTGAAACATTTGATGCACAAAGCGCTATATTTGACGCACTATATACCGCCTTTTTCCGAACACTGTCTTACTTTCTTTTTTGGTCCATAATACGCGCTAGGGCTTATTTTCGAGGTAGGGCAAAAATAAAAGTATATTTATATATTTTTATTTAATATTTGTTTTACACAGAATACAGAAATTTCAATTTGTTCAATTACAGTCATGTCATCTTCTTCTGGAACATCGTCAAAAATAAAATTCTGAATTATATTCTGATTTTCTTCCAAATTCATTTCCTATTGATCCTGCTGAATCATTGGTCCGAATCTCTCATGTCTCGCGATATAGCAATGAATGAATACTTCTTGTCTAAGTAGCCTGTTCGTAGTGCATTGGAAACATCACTATCAGTTATTTTGTCCCATGAAATTTTTACCCAATTCGCAACTTCTTGTAAGCCTGGTTTTACAAAATTACCTTGATGATTTCTCACCATTCTGTTTTAAATATATTCATTGATTTCCATCTGCAAATGATCCTTGAATGGCTTGTTTATTGCAATGGCAAGTGTCTGGAGGTAACCAGTCATTGCTGCCGGAATCATTATTTGTTCAATCTTCCTCTCAGCAAGAAAGTGTTTCATGTCTTTAGCGCGGTGAGTACTGGCTGAATCCCAAACTAGTAAACCTCTGTTCTAACCCCTCAACAGTGGTGGCAGCATAAAATCAACCCACTTTCTTATAACTGCTTGGGTGCACCAGGCTTTTTCACTTTCAATAACTTAAATTCCTGAAACACGTTGAATCTGGTCTTTTTTACCTTAAGTGATTAAAAATGGCGATACTTTCTTGCCATTTAGACGAATCGCCAAAATACAGGTAACACGTGCACTATCGTAACCGATAGAAGGAACGTAAATTGACAAAGAAGCCTTGCGGTGAACTGTCGTTTGAGCTCCTTGCCCTAGGAATCATCCATAGCAATCATGTTGGAGAATTGATATTTCGAAAAATCGATGCCATCAACAAAAAGCTTAAACGCAAGTGCACGCTTAACAACTTCATTGTCTTCCAGCTTAAATAATGTTGTTGATCTTCTTAGAGACAGTTCATATCGCTTAAGGAAGTTGTCCAACCAGTGTGACGATGCTTTAAATTCTTCTGTGGATATATCAAATTCAGTTGCTGTTTCAAGGGCAAATTTTTGAATATCAGCCCTGCGCACAACCAAAGCCATTGCTCTCCTGCCTGCAATCCATTCCCAGATGCAATCTTCCAACTCAGAAAATAACGGCTGCCGACCTGATCCAACTCTGCGTTTTTTCTCATTTCCTTGGTCCACCAGTTGACACAGGTAATCGTAGTCTGCACGCCATTTACGAACCATACGGAGATCCAGCATCTTCTCTTTACAGAATGCTACAAGATTTACACCCCTGGAGTCTTCCACGATTCCCTTTTTGTACTTGACAGAATAGCTCTTTCATTTTGTACTCATTTTAACTGGGATTAAAAATTATTCACTTTATTTTTAAATAAAATTACATATGAGGAAATAATCAGACTTACAAGACTGAAATGACGTTGTAGTGAATGAACGTTGTAGACCTGCACTGTCGCTCAATGTAGACTGCTGCCTTATGTTGCATTTTTAAGATAAATTCCAAGAATTAATTTGAAACGAACTGTAGAGGTAAACAATTAATTTCTCGGAATATTTTGTTTCAAACATTTCTCTGAAATACGAGTATTAGGAAAGCTAAACATGATTACTTAATAAATCAACAGCATTTTTTAACGAATTCTTTTTGTCACATTATTTTAACTAGGGATTATTTTCGGGGGATGTCTTATTTTACAAAAAGTTCCGAAAATCACGATAGGGCTTATTTTCGGAGGATGTCTTATTTTACAAAAAGTTCCGAAAATCTCGATAGGGCTTATTTTCGGAGGATGTCTTATTTTCAGAAAAAGACGGTATTTCTTGCAGTAAAGTGTTTAAATAACAATACAGTGAATATTTTGGCTCTAGTGTAGAATTGGGTGCCCCTTGTTTTTTGGCGAAAAATTTTGTTCAGTTTTGGCGATGAAACCACGTTTCTATTTCCCATGAGAGTTTAACATGGTTTTAGCTTCTTGAAAATAAATCGATGTGTACATGGACAAAGTCAAAATGTGCAATGACTAGTTTGTGCAATTCTCTGATTTTTTTTTAAGTAAAAATAAATCGATGTGTACATGGACACGGAGTTTGTGAAGTTCGTTGACTTCTTGTTTTGGTTTTGTGTAGCGGCCATCTTGAAATTGTGTCTTATAGGCGCCGATCTTGGCATCAAAACAGAATTGCCAAAAAGCAAGGGGCACCCAATTGTAAACTTTTCAATATTTTTTATTATGTTTGTGTAGGAAAATTCTGAGTAAAAAAGGCTTAAACATTCACTATTGAGCATTCATTTTCAGGAGGCAGATTTATTTAATTTTCTTGGTTATGCTAAAAATAAGTTTTTTATTCACCGAAATAATTTTTCTCACTTTATTTTTAAAAACAATTCCAGCGTATAATGAATAAACAGGTTTCGCACAATGATTAATCACATCCGTCCAAAGCCTTTCGATCTTCAGATTTCTTTGGCCACTCTTCACATCGACGACGAGTTGGAGATTTTTTCAGAAGTTTCGTAGGACTGTCATCTAGTAAATTTAGAATCCTTTTATAGTTGTAATATTCTGTAGTATATTTATGTTCTGTGATCTATCAAGATGTTCCTTTACTAAATCAACAGCAAGTCCCTTCAAATAATTTTGTGATGACAAATGATTGGTTTCATTGTTGAATTTATAGATAGCATAAGAATAACATGGTGCAAAAATTTTTATACTATATTTCACTGGTTTTCTCGTGATGTATTGATGAGACTCACGTCTTCCACAAAACAATTCTAGTTTTTCATCAGCAGTACAATGCTGAGGAATGCTGTGCACTTTTTTAAAATTACTCAAATTCATTATTTTTTTCAAAAATATTTCTTATTGGGGCTAATCTATCAAATTCTTTTCTTGGTTGATAACTGCATATGTCATCAATTTCTCTGTCTGTTGAAGTGTTAGTGAGGAGATCTCCAAGCCTCTACTGCTTCCATTCACACTCAGTCAGATGCATAATATAAAGTGACTTTTGAAAATCAGCACATGCAGTAGGTAAAATTGACCCCGACTTGCTATCTCATACAGAAAAAACTTATTTTTAAAGTTTCTATTCCTAGGAATCCCAACAAAGTACTAAAAGTGACAGGTGCAAGTTTTGAGGAATTCCTAAAATATGTGAATAATAGGAAACACGGGGTCAAAAATACACGATGTGTGTGCTCACGGGTTAACCTGCCTGAGTATTGTGAAAATGTTTTATTTGTGCTTGTTTTACTTAATGGGAAGTTTAAGTATTTACATGGTCTTAAAAAATTTTATGGGAATTATTTAACTAACTGATGCATCAGTTTATGGAAAATTTTAACTAACTGATATATCAGACTCAGTTCTATCAATTCTCTTAAAAAGTGAATCCATAGGCTAGAGTGTTGATTCAGTAGATTAATTCCTTAATTATTCTAAGTTAATTAAAAATTCCTGTTTATCACAATCCTTAAGTGTAAGATTACAAATTTTTGGAAATTCTAATACAGTAGAAGTCCAGAAATCCACAATGCTTGGGACCAGAGGTTGTGCAGATTTCAAGACAGAAAAGCTAAATAATAATATTCAGACTAAAAGTGCAAAATAAATAAGGCATATTAGGTGCATTTAATTAAATATACACAATAAGATACATTATTACATTAATTTATTATCAGGGTTCATATGGTCCTTAAAAGTCCTTAGGTTTTTTAGAATTGATTTTTGGTCCTTAAAAGTCCTTAATTTCGTCCAAAATCAGTAGAAAGTCCTTAATTTTAATCATCTAAAATTTCGGTCCATTTATACGACTGCCATTTCAAGTGCAAATTAGCATTTTTGAGGAATATTTTTGATGATTCACTAACAAATATGGTTATTGTTTGAATTTGTTCCTACTTCTAATATAAATGGTGCGATACTCGAGTTCCTAGTAGAGAAACAACCTTTCCTTTTTGACGATTTGAATTATTTTATTAAATGTTTCTAAATTTGGCTACTTATCAACATTTTGGCTATTTTAAGATCAATTTCTGTACAAAATGTTTAATTCAGAGATCTGTGAATTTTTCAGCACTTTTGTTTGGAACACTGTAGCATTAATAAATTTTGTTAAAATAATGGTAATATATTGAAACTATATTTAAGACATAACATTGAAATAAAGCATTTTTTTTCCTGTTAAAATATAAAGTGATATTTCTTTTCATTTTGGCAACTTATTATTACAACATTTTGAATCCGAAAATAAACAAGCTAATAAACGCTGAAAAGCATAATTTACAAAACAGTTCGTAGCAAAAGCAAAATAGCTGTGTAATTATTTTAAAATGTCTTCTTTTTTATTTTTTAAATGGTAAGAGTTTTTCCCCAGGTAATTGTCTCAGAATATTCAGAACTTTTAGAATGTGCATCCGTTTCCTCTATGAAATTAATTTTTTTTTTGTGTGTGTGTGAATTTTTTTTCAAATACTTCTGGCTTTTCGCTGCCACAGAATTGGTAGTGGTAATCTTTCTTTCGGATTTTAGACATTGCACTTTGGAAAGTTTAGAAGGATTTGAAGGCAAGATTTATATATCTAAGATTCTAGAAGATTCCAGAAAACGTGACAAAATGAAAAATGTTTTCATAGTAGTAACTTGTAATGGATGTATTTTATAGAATGTCTGGGATGAATTGCTTAATCTTTGAAGAATTTTTGGGAGAACAATGAAAACCTAATATTTGAATGCTTTACTTCTGATCCTAGAAATTTTTTTCTCAACATGATTATTCCCCCCCTTTTTTTTTCTTTTCCCTAATCAGAAGTATGGAAAATGTCAGTAATGCTTTTAATGTTGGCTCATGGACACATATCTACAGAAAGGAATTTTCTTTTAAAAAAGAATTGAAAACTAACAATTAAAAAGATTATCATATGTATCTTATATATCTCAATGCATGGCATGCAAGGCTGGCGTTAAGCATTTTTGTACTTAATGAAATTATTGTGGGTTCTAAATTCTGTCCCCAGTGCCTTTCCTAAATTCTAAAAGTTTTGCTATTTCTATATTTTATTGCTCTGTGCATCACTAAAATTCTACCACACCGGCTCTGACCATATATCATTTCATATTTACTCTCAGTGTTCATATTATTTAAGGAATAAAATTAGCAGTATGTATTTGTGGTTTTTAGAGTAACCGAAATCTCTAAATAAATCCAAAAATTCTGAAATGCAGAGGAAACTTATTGAGAAAAGAAACTGAGTGCATAAAGAGAAAGAAAATTATTCTTTAAATATATGTAGAGTTAGTATTACATAAATTAGCCATTTGTTTATAATTTCAGCCTGTACTATAGCTTCTCCCTTCTTTTTCTCACCAGAATGTAAATCATTTAGATAGTATTTAATTTGAGGTTTTTGTATTGTAAGACAGAGAGTGGTTCTGGCTTCTGCTCGCACGCTGCATTAAGACTCGTTTCCACTACTGCGTTGCGGTGCGTATTGGGAGAAACGCATTACGCAGACGGACAACCGTTTACACTATTGCGTTGGATTTACGCTTACGGAAGTTCAGTGGTCAGTTGCATTCATTGCCACCAGAGGTCTCTGATTTAACTTACGGGATTCGGACGAAGTTATTGGAAATTTTTAGTTCTGCTTATGAACTGTGAAAGTAAAGTAAGTTAGCAATTTTTAGACACGTAAGGTTATAATGCATATTATGAACATCTCTAACTGCATAGAAGCGGAGTAATTTTTAAAAATTTCTTTCCGTTTCTAGAAGACTTAAATGTTAACGAAATAATATATTATTAAAACTAAAATGTACTGTTACTGCAAAACAAATAAAAATGTTAAACACATTTAAAAATAGCTGGTACCTTAAAAATATAGAGCAACTGCAAGAAAGGTTCACAATATTTACACAAAATTTGCTATGCTTGTATACCGCTGACTGCTATGTGAGATTGCATATTTTTAAAATATGCTCAAATCTGGGAAGAAAACAGATATTATATAAAATTTTAGCCTCAATTTCTTCTGTGTCACAGCTGGATAATTTATTAGAAATCTCATTTGTTTCAAAATGCACTACGCGGAGATATAGTTAATGCATAATCCATAAAATATTATTTTGAATTTTATAAATTTTAAATTCATAGCTTTTTACGGAAGAAGTTATAAAGATAAGCTTATTTCTCTTTATATATGTATGCATACCTAAGGTAAATAAAATGGAAATATTTAATTAATTAATTCCTGTGCTTCAGCTGGAGAGAACTGAATTTAAAGCAATTACTATAATAAGTTTTTTAAAAATTGTTTTATTAAAATTGTTCAGGGCATTAATACTGTCTCATGTTCATTAGTATTGAAAGTTTAGACTTGGAAACATCCCAAATTCTCCTCACATGTATGTACATTAACATAAAAGTGAAACGAAAAAAAATGTTTATATATATACAGGGAGTATATTTTTAATTCTTATTATATTATAATTTTCAAAATAAATTCTTGAGGGAAAATTTTAAATAAATAAGAGCATCAACAAAACGTTATATTTAATGCACATAACAATAGAAATAAATTTTAAAACACAAATATAGATAAAATTGGAACACGGAGCTGAGAAAATTGCAAACAGGGTGAAAAAAGAAAAGTATGGGATTCGAACTCACGACCCAAAAGGCCACAGCTCGCTACCCTCAGCTTTACCACTACGCTATCATCACACTAACGTAATCAGCAATTTTGTCTTATATACATTATGAAGTAAATGAATTCATAAAACTAAATTTTTTTGGTTCTATTTCAGTGTGCTATCGTCTAAAAAATTCACCAGAGTTTGTTCTTCAGCTTCTAGAACATTTCTTACAAAAAACATTATTTTTTAAAGCGGCATTCCGATTGAAGTTAAACGGACTGCTAAAAATATATTCCATGTGCTTACAAATATATGCTAGCCAAAAAGGTATATTTGTGAATAGAGAAATATAACTTTAACGTACTCTTTAATTCAGTGAAATATTTAAAAGGCTACTAAATTTAATTTATAATTAACATTTTTAGTTTTTACCCGTTTCAAAAGAAAAAAGTAACAAATCTTTTCATGCCATATCTGATTTGCTATAGCAGTTTGATATAGTCAGACGTTCATTATCATGAAAGGTAAACGTGTATGCAGAACTAGAAAATAATTTTCAGGACAAATTTTCCTATTTCATGAACTTGGTATTATATTTTTTGCACCTGATTTCCTTGACTGTAATCACTGCTCTCGGCGAACTAGTACTGTAGTTGCAGCTATCTTATTTTTATCTTTTTAACTAAAATTCAGCTGATTGCTGTCTTTTTCAGTACACAGATTTCTCGCAATAATGTTAATTCAGAAATAAGTATTTTTTAGCAAAACATTCTTTCCCTGAACCAGCGTTCATCGCTGCTTCTGCCGCCATTAATTTTTGGTGACAACACCTGATTGCTCCTTTTTTACCACGTGACCCCAACGCTTCCGCAGACCTACGCATGAAAGTTGAACATTGTTGAACTTCATCTGTCGACGGATACCAGATGTCAATCAAAGTGAATTCGCTCGCTGATTGGAGAAACGCAACGCATACGCAGTAGTGGAAACGGGCCTTTAGTTTCTGCCAGCTGTGATAATTTGTAATTAAGTATTCAGCTTTGCGTTATCATTACGGATATTTGAATTTGCTACGATTATGAGTTACTGAGCCAGCTTAGATTAAAATTAAATTGTGTTGTCTTTGAGTGCTAGACCACAATTTGAATTTGAATTTGACTCTTCCTGTTTAGTTACATCGCCATGAGTTGTAGTTCATTCTGCTAGCATAAGAGCACGCACTTATATTATAAGTTCTGTTTAAATAAAGAGGTTTATTCTCAATTTTATCTGACTTTATAGTTACTTTCAGACATGACGATAATTTGCCTATCAAGAGTTTTGGACTATTTAACTTTTTCCAGATCATATAAAACCTCATAGGTATAATGTCGAGACATTGACAAGTTAGGAGATGAAGCAGAAACTAATGCAAACATTGGTTTGCTTATTGAAACAAATTTTTCATTCTTAGAAAAGGCTTAAAGAGAAGCAAATTGATATAAATTAGCCATAATGTCTGGGAAGGCTTCTAATTAAAAAGACGCATCAATATTTTGTTGAGTATTGTTGCTGCAAAACACAAACGTGTTGTAGCTTTTAATGTATTATTATCCTGATGTCGTTTAAGAACCAGTGTCATAAATTACATGTATTTTAAACTGTGAAATGTTATTAGACTGTGATTTGCATCAAATATTTTATAAAAGAAATAAAATTTAATAGTCCAGGTAAATCTATAATATCTGATACCTAATTCTATAATATTTGCTACCTAACGGTATCTAACTACGTAATTAAATTATTGGTAACTAATTGCTCACCTTTAAAAGTTATCTCTACATCGAGCTTTTCATATAGTCACAAGATACAACACAAAAATGTAAAAATTACTATAAAATGTATTCCTTACAGCTAGTAGGACTTAAATTAATACAAAACAGCTTATCACCTCTGGTGCTTTAGTGGCTTATTGGAACCTTAAAGTATGTTAACTGTATTACAACTCCAGGAACTCTACACGAAGCTACGACACTAACTGTGTCAGACAGACAGAGCATAACTAACTTTCAAAAACCCTGCCAACATCAGGCATTCAGGCCTGTTCTGATTGGCAGGTCTCTCTCTAGGCGAGCAACAGCAGTGACAACAGCCAGTCTTCTGTTATGGATTTTACTTCTCATTTTAATGTATGCCGTTTGATATCAAATCGGCCTGCTATTTGCAAAATCTCTAGACTGAGCAAGTACTTAATGAAAGGAGACATAAAAGAAAACAATCAACATAAAGCTAACCATTAGTAAAACGTAAATAAAATTTCACTAATCTTCTGGAAAACTATTATAAGCATAAAATGTTTAATACTTATTTGACAAATTTTACAAAGATGATTTTATTCTCGAATTTATTTTATAATTATGCTTAATAGTAGTGCATCCTACTTATGGATTTATTTTTTATTAGGTTGGTATAACGAAAGTGAAGCTCAGGCATGGGCTTTAATTGAATTTAGGTAGTTCCAATTTGCTGATAGGTCCTTAATTTTTTTCTTTAATGGTCCTTAAAAGTCCTTAATAGTACTTAATTTTGATGTGCAGAAATGTGTACAAACCCTGATTATATGCATCATAATTATTCATTTATATTAGTAATTACAGAAATATTTTAAAGCATTAAGGACATATACAATAAAGACATGTAAAAATAAGGGATATTAATAAAGCATAATATATATATTTTATTTTATTTTTAACCTGTTTCAAATATTTTTGTGTATGTTGCTCCAGAGTAAGTTTTATTTGGTAAACTCTATAGGGTCATAATCTCTTGCTCTGTGATACAGCTCAGTTGTTCTAAATAATTTAGGTATTTTTCACCATGTTCCAAACCCTCATTAAAAGATATCTCACTTCTATCAAATTCACTATCTGTGTTGGTGTCAGAATTGTTTTCTTGCTGTGGCAAGTTCAAAACAGAGCCAATGATTTCATCATCGGTTATCTGATATGCCAGTGTTGGCTCATCTGAACACATAATCAATTTTAAAAACCTCTTTTGGGCTAAGATTTTTTTCTGCCACTAACACAGAATCATTATTATTTGGTAATTATGATATCATTATTGGATAAATATTTTTCCTTCGGTATTTCATTCTCCATGTTGCGGTTTCTGGAAACTATAAATTGAATGTTTATATTTTAACAAGCAATGTGGATTTTCGGTAATTGACTGTACTTTAGACGTACATTCCCTCACTAAGAAGTTCGGTGTTTCATAACTTAATGTTTCAGCTTACCATCTTTCCTTAATTGTTGTAAGTCTTTAAAATGATAATTTTAGTACTTAATTAAAAATAAGAAACTTATTTTCACAAAAATCTTTATGGTATTTATGGGTGCCCCTGGACGAAAATTGGCGATTTTTGGTGGTACATGGACACTGAGTTTGTGCAGTTCTTTGTCTTGTTATTTTGGCTTTGTGTAGCGGCGATATTGAGATTATAAGTTTTGTGGTTGGCTCTAGTGTAGAATTGGCTGCTCCTTTGACTTTGTAAGTGAAAATAGGTCCATGTGTGCACGGATACTGAGTTTGTGCGGTTCTTTTAACTTGCAATTTTGGCTTTGTGTAGCGGCGATCCAAAAATCACAACAACAATCTCTGCTACATACTCTTCAACCTACCTGTTTAATTTTTGAGCTGTTTTTCGAATGCATGCAGAGTTGCCAACTTTCCCGATTTAGGTGGGAGACTCCCAATTTTCGACCTTCCTCCTGCCAACCCAATTTACAATATATTTCTCCCGACTTTCTTTTATTCTTAACATTTCTCACGATTTTTATGTAGCTTGGCTTAATACTTCGGTATTTGTATCCTCGAAAAAGTGATTTGGGACGCCTGAAAGCACCTTGCTTTTCTCTAGACTGCATAGAAAACCAAAGTAATTTCGCCAGTGAGAAATTATGGTGCGCTTCTGCATTGTGAGTGAGAGCACGTGTCCGAAAGCGTCATGTTCCATTTCTTCAATGAGCACAAAACAAGATCGAGGTTGTTATTTCGTTCATCTTGTTGCTAACCTGTGTGAGCATACGTGCTTTCGAGAAATAGTTTAAGAAATTACAGTATTTTGTATTAGTTATGTCTGCGAAAAAGATAAAATACTCGGGTACTTTTCAAAAATCGTACACAGATGACTTTCTTTCTAATATTTCCTCAAGGAACATATTCGTACACAAAAACAAGCACAATATGAGTTGTATTGATGAAAACGAAAAGTTAATTTTTTCTACGGAAACAAAAGCTCAAAAATTTATTAATGCAGAATGTACTGTATGCATTTAATTAGTAACTGAACTTTCAGACATTAATTAGTGATGATTTGAAGTTAATTCATTATTAAAAAATATACTTTTGTCATTTAAAAATCTTTTTGTTGTTGAAAAAAAATCTCCCGATTTTTGAGCGTCGGAGGTTGGCAAGTATGTACATGGCAAATCAAAACTAATCATACAGAACGAAAACATGCGTGTCACTACTATAATGAATTTATTTTGCTAATGCAGATATAACATGAGCGCATAACTCTTCATATTTGTATGGACATGCACAAATGTTTGATGTGGAGGCCTTTTGTAACAGATTATTGTAAGCCTAATGCTTACATAGTACAACTTTTCATCGGGTTACCTTGTAGCGATTTATATTCAGTTTTGCTAACCAGTTCAAGTTTACGCTTTCCTATGAGCCTTCATTCCCCTAATTGTCAGTGCCAGAATATTAAAATTTGGTAGTGCGCATGAAGGAACGCAGATTCTACCAGTAGTAGAAAAAGATTTAAATACTCAGTTTGAAAAGGGAAAGTTAGAGAGAGTGGGCAAGCACTGTACTTTGTAGCATGAGCCTTTGATTCTGCATTTATTTCAGGTTAAAGTGGCGTAACATTTTTAAATTTTTATTTTAGTTCTTGTTAGCTGATTTACCATCCAAGCGAGGCGTAGTTAGTTAGCGTCAAGCCGATGCATTGAGAATTTTAAAGAGTTTTAATAAAGGGTTCTTTTAACCCTTCTACTGCCTGGTTTCTGCACTTATTTCAGCTGTTATTCCAAAAGTTGAATAAGGAGATATCGTAACCTAACCTGTGTACAAAAAGTAAATTTTAAATGGAGTCTGTAGGCAGAGGATACTTTAGGAAATAAAAGATCAGACTTTAAAAATAAACGTTTATGGAAGCAAAATTTGACATTATTGCCTAAAATTTGTAGTGAACATGCAGTGGATGATTGTATAACTTTCCATTTGGCTACTAAGCTTTCATGAAGGACGTACATGTTGATCAATAATTAGGAAGACAAAAATATCAACAGATTAAAAGAAATGTAATGCTGACATCAGAGCCGGGACAACCAGTTCAGTTGCAGAGTGGCAGTACTTAGGGTTGAAAAGCTGTAGATATGCCAGGCAGCAAAATGCCTCTAATCTAGTGTGAGGTAGAAAGAAAGTCATCAAACAAGTAATAAAAAAATACGAGAAAATATCACAAGCTAAAGAGATTTCATCAATATTAATATCCCGATTTTGACCGCAACTTTGGAGAAGAGAGACGTTTGTGTTCTGTTGATCCCTCATTGGTTGATGCAATGTGATTGATATGAAGATATGATGATAAAGGTGAAAGGTCTCTATCTGGAATTTGATAACATGGAAATTAAACATTTTAACTAAAATTTAAATTGTCAAACTTGTGATTCTTCCTACAGCTCCAAATATTTCATTATGCACTACAATTGATGAAATAAATTATGATCTCTGCCTAGGATTACCAAGTACATAACTTACTTTACAAGTATTATGAAAGACAAAGTTGCATGTGGGAAAAGTGTTCATTAAGCATATTATTATGGTTAAGAAATCTGTGAAGCAATTGCATAAAAATACTTGACCTTGCTTAGGGAGAGAAAATTAATTTTGAAGAAGTTCAGCAGAAAATTGAAACAAGCCTCCTAACCAAGTAAGAGGCTGAAGGTTCACTCCACCAAAAATAAAGTCCATAAAATTCTTTCGCAAATTAAAAGAGCTCTATGGATTGCAAGGTGAAACAGGTTTCTTCAACAGTTAATCCCATCATTCAAGGAATGAATAAAAGTAGTACCCTACAACAAATAGGAAATCTTCCAGGTGGATCGCAACTGTTATGAACAATGGGATCACACAGGAAAATATACTGCCTGAAGGAAAAATTAACGTTAGAAAAAAAAATGCTAGAAAATAATTAAGTAAAAACATTAGCATTGCATTTTAAATTAACTTTATATTAGTGTATTCCGATGACAATTCCCTGTTCAAAAAGTAACATAGCCGGAATAGTAATTACCAGAAATAGAATTATTTTTCATTTTATGTATTTGTTGCCTTGAAGATAATCCAGCAGTGAACAGTTTGAAATCTATCAAGTTTTTACATACATAGTATCAACAGGGTTCGTACGGTCCTTAAAAGTCCTTAATTTCGACCAAATGCGGCAGGCGGTCCTTAATTTTAATCATCTGAAATTTCTGTCTGTTTTTATCACTGCCATTTTGAATGCGATTTAGCATTTTGGACAAATAATTTTAGCGATTCATTGACAAATATAGTTATCTTTTGAGTGGGTGAATAGGTTCATGGATTATAATTTGTTCCTATTTCTAATGTAAATGGTGGAATACTCACGTTTATGAGCAGAAGGTGAAACAAGCATTTCGAAATTCTTTCATTTTTCCTAATGAAGAGCTCTTAAACAAGTTTTTGCTTTTGGGATTGTGAATTCTTTATTAAACCGTTCCAAATTTGGGGAGTTATCAACATTTTGGTGATTTTAAGATCAGTTTCTATAGAAAACTTTTAATTTGGAAATTTTCCAACGATATTTTTTTTAAAGCATTATAACATTGATCAATTTCATTAAAATAATGCTAATATATTGAAACTATTCAAGGAGTAACATGAAAATGAAGCATTTTTATTTTTCGGGCTCATATTATAAAGTGGCATTACTTTCCATTTTGGCGACTTATTATGCAGCATTTTGAATCTGAAAAATAAGCAAGGTAATAAATGCTTAAATTGAACCTTAGCACAATTCTTAGCAAAAGCAAACTAGTTATGTAATTCATTAAAAATGCATTCGTTT
>KK113640.1:58919-77551 GCA_000611955.2 Stegodyphus mimosarum | reverse complement strand
CTGAAACCTATGTATACATGTTGATGGGAGGTAAAAATTACAGCTTGTAGAAAGAAAGTTTTCGTACCAGAGTAAGAGTATTCTACCAAACATTTATTGAATCTTAAATTAATTAGGTAATCTTAAATTAATTAGGAAAAAACAAAGCTCTGAAATACCTACCCGAGAATATGGAGTTACTGAGAAGTCTTTCCTAGGTATGTTTCTTAGCCACTTCTCTCTAAGAGCATCACTTTTGGGAAATGAAAATATGTGCACCTTTTCATTCCCTTTGTAATTTCCTTGACAACCAGTTACACAGCATTTAAAGGGCATATTTCCTGTAAAAAAGTACAAAGATCAGTTATATAAATACTAAATACTATAACAATTTAAATTTGCACATTCAAAACATTGCATAATTATACAATTGAACTTCGATACACCAAAACCAACAGGAACAGAGGAGAATTTCAAATGTAATTTAAAATTTGAGTGAACAAGACTTTCAGAAAGTCGTACCTGAAGAACACGTAAGCTTATATAAAGATATCTATTATTATACTGAAATTATTGCTCACATCAATGATGATAATTTTGGTATTTAAATCATGCTGCAATAATGAAATGAAAATTATATCAAACTTCAGGTTAATCATGTTTAGAATATTGAACAGAAAAATATAAATTTTAAATCTGAAGAGACACATTGTTTGGTAAACTAAAAACTATTTACGGGACGTTAAAATTAATTTACTGCTCGAATACTTAAATACATTGTATGCAAATACATAGCATAAATTTAAAAGCTGCAAAATATACATCTTTCATGAGTGATGTTAATATATAAACTAAATTCACAATAAAAATAAAGAAATTTTTTACTAGTCTAATTTTTGAAATATCGAATGTTTTGATCACATTAACTCAAAATTTCCCCATTCTCATTTGTACTTAAGTATATACTACACACTCACATATTTAGTGTACATACATTTGTTAATTGATGCATGTAATTTAACTAGATTTATTGTATATCATAGGTTTACTTTGATTGTTAAGCTGTATATAAATGAGATTAGGTTAAATATTCGTAAAACAATAATGAAATAATAACAGAAACTTTTATAACAGATTATACGTAACATTACATATTGCACACATAAAATGAAACTTCAGTGTAGCACCTAAACAAAATATATTAAGTAACTTCAGAAATTAAATTAATAACAATGGCTAATCTACTAATTTAATTCGGAAACACTTATAGTGTACAGAATACGAAGATAAACATAATAGGTATATGTGTTCTTAGCAATTAATACTTAATTTAATTCAACATTAGTAATAACAAGAGTTTATTTCAATGAACAAAATATAAAATTACATTACAATAAATACGAACTTACCGAGTATTTCTGTTGCTCACAAGCACGTGCTAGCGTTCCACTTTATATCACGCGGCAAAAGCAATGGCTTTCCACTTGAGAATCCAGTTTGATGCAAACCTCGAGAACATCACGTGGGCCTACTAGCTTTGACGTCACACTCGTTTCTGCGACCTGTCCGTTGGCTTTGTATATCTAGGAGGCAATGCTATGACCCGCTGGTCAACCCTCTATTTTTACCATCGCACAGGCCAGCAGCTCGCTTATCTTCTTTCAATCATCGTCAGAAGATTTCCCTATGCCGCAGGTATGGTTGTTATGATAAAACTTTTATCTCCCATCTTGGCGATATTTCTAAACATCCCTTATTTTTCCCATTGCAAAAGAATGGTGACTTATTTTCCGTTTCCTAATTTTCCGCTGCCTATCTTTCCGTTCCTTATTTTCCGGGTGATATTTTTTCCTACAACCTTTGTAGTTAGGTCACCCAAGGTTTCAGTTCAAGAAATGAATTGAATTAAGAAGATAGATCTTCATATTTTGAAATTTTTGTCACGAAACGCCTTTTAGTAAAAATATGATGAAGCTTAAATATTTAAGCAGGTACTGCATGGGAAAAGAATGGTCAGGGAGAAAAAAAATTCACAGCTGAAATTAATCTAATTAATTGCAGCTTCCTACAGTCAAAATTATCAGAGATAAAACCGATACAAACATTGCCAAAAGACCTAAACACGTGTTAAAGTTTCGAATTAGGTTTCTAAATGTTGTCTTTTAGAAAGACATTAATTTAGAAACATTGGTTTCAAATTATTACTGATAGAAGCACGGAAATTTGAAAAATATTTTCAGTTAGCAATTCACTTTAACAAGAACTTAAATTAGATGCTTTCATTATTGGCAAAAATGATGGTTAATTCTTGATAATTTCTTCAACAACAGATGAGATGAAACCGACTTTTTTTAGAAAATATTTTTGTATTAGGATAAAGAATGATTAACTAATTGGAACTTTCTTCACAAATGGCCAACATAAAATTTAAATTTCTTGCATATTTATAAAAATGTGCTCTATGATTAAAACTGTCAGTCTGGAAGATTACATTATTTGATTATTTTCTTAAAATAAGTAAATACTTTTCATTAAAATTATTATATCAGGAGAGTAACCTATGACACGTACGATAATGTTCATGACGTTTCAGGTGATACTCAAATATTTATCAACATCAGACATAACAATACTCCCTTGAACTTCTTTTTATAGTACTTTATTTGCGCGAACAAGATTGCATTGAATTAGTTTCTGTTGTTATGAAATAAATACATTTCAATAACTTACAGCATTCTTGCAAGCCTATAACAGCTACGGGTTTTTTGATATTCTTAGAAATCTGTAAAAGAGAAGTCAAATATTTTCTAGTTTTCATTTTGCATGGCTTTATTTTTATTGTTTAACAACATTAAAAGGGGTAAAAAGAACACCTAGTGAGAGATGAAGTTAGTTCTGTTTGCATGGGCTTGCTCATTCATTTGAGCTTCATTGACATTTAACAGTTACACCTTAGAATAAAAATATCATTAACTGATATTAATCAAATAAAAGTTAAAATGTTCTATCATTTCTTTTAAAAATTTCCATTAAAAGCAAGGCAACTTGATATTCCATTAATTTACTTATACTGCGTACTTTGATCAAAGTGAATACTGTCTTTCCGGTACTTATGTACTATGATGACTACCTTGGCGACATTTGGCGATAAAAATTTTCATTGGCGATTTTTTGGTTTATAAATTCTTTTAAAAGCAAAAGTCCTAATTATAAAACAACAAAAAAAGACCAAAAATTCCGAATATATACATATTATAAAAAACGTATATTTATATATAAACTATATACTAAATACGAATTAAAAAAAGTAAAATTAACTTACTTAAAACTGGCTAAAAGAAAACGTTGAAGTTAATGGTAAGGAAAGTGGCTGGAAATAGCTTTCAAAATAGCATCGAAAGGCGTTTGCTGTGTTTTCCGCCAAGTAAGTTCAGCTAAATAGGTATCGAAATGATAGCAGCTTGTCCCATATTGTCGCTTGTGTGGAACCCCACATCCTTTCCACGTGTTGAGTATGAGTCTGTGTAGAACGGTCAGCAAAACTGTATCGATTGCCAGCATTCCGGTCGCCAGTTTTGGCGAGATATTTAGGTAGTCGTCATAGTACGTAAGTACCGTATTTTCTTTCATCATCGACAGAATAGTTTGTGTGTGCCCTGGTTTAGGTACGTCTGAGCCGGATCCCGTCGATTGAATAAAAACACTAGAGCTTACTTTGATCAACATGAATACAAAAAAAAAAAAAAAAACAATTAGTGCAGTATCCTCTAGAACTTAGGGATGTAAACGGATGAATACTCAAAGAAGGACCGGAACAAGCAAGGAAGGTGTATTGTGGGGATACGGCTGTTGAGACTAAGGGGAAAATGCTAACGACAGCTTATCTTGAGTGTAGTTAAAGTTGCTGTTAAGGATTTGGCGTCCCTAACTGCCCTCCCATAGTTCAAAGTTTTAAGCTTTTCATAAGTTAATATTGATATTTATTTAAACATTTCCTTGTATTTGCAACAATCAAATTTTCGTTCTTCGCTGACTTTCAACTGATATTTAAATCCATTTAAAATTTAACAATATACTTTACTCTGTTGGGGGAGATTGTTAAATTTTGAGCAATAGAATAAACAATGCGATAAATTCAGTGATATTAAACAGCTGGAAAGAAATTGCTTGCATTCATTTAACTTAAATTAGATCACTGGCAAAATCCTCTTAAAATTCAGTTCTAGGTCTTCAAATTGTCATTTTTCACTCAGCGAAAACGATGACTAGTATAGATCAAAATTTTTTTGATGTGTTCCTTCCCATAGTTCTCGTTTTACACCTCTTATCGGGTCAAAACAGCGAATGGAAACTTATCTCTGGAGGCACAGAAACAGCGTTCATCGCCAACTATGCATCTCATATCCTTACACGAACAATTTTGGCTTTCTTTTTTAGCTTAACATTTCGTTTCCTGTTGTATAAATACGTAAAAGAACATTGGAGTTACACACTGTCGATAATCTTTACTGACGTAAGTAATTCGATTTTTGGAAAATATTTCAAAATCAATAAGAATTTGTATTCTAATTATAATTTTTGGCCATAGAGAAAATACATGAAGTATGATTTTGTTGGCTACGTAACTTATTCTTAATTCATTCATTCAAATTGTAAGGACATAATATTGAGATTCATTTTATAGTGAATTACCATACTATGAAATAATACTACTTAAGGAGACTCATACATGTGTAATTGTTAATTAAAAGCTATGAATTAAATGCGAAACTGCTTTTCATAAGCATTTCGAATCACATTTAAACAAAGTATTTCCCGAGTATTTTACTCCATGTAAAATAACTCTTAATGTGCTTTAAGATTTATTTCAGCTACGACCCAGTAATTTATTCAATTAATTTTACATACTCATAAAGTGGTTCAAAGTGGGATCTATATGATCCCCTAGGAGACACTATGACACTGCTAGAAGCCATCGGAAGGAAAGACAGGGGTGTTTACACATTTTTAGAAGGACTGGGGGGGGCGTTTAATTAATGTTTGAAATATAAAACGTATTTTTAAATGTTCAACGTGATAGTCTTCTATCTGGGTTATATGTCTGCATCTTGATGTCCGTGATGGAAGGTCTTTTCATAAAATTTCCAGCGTTATTAATTTCTATTTCTTTTCCACTACTTTATAAAGTCCATCAGTCGTGAGTCATCTCTGTTTAGAAAGAGCCGTTTTCAAGAGAGCAAAGGTACAATAGTCTGTAGGTGAACAGACAAAGCACTTCGGAAAAATACGCTGAAAAGATTGTAAGGATCTTAAGTTTGACTAACGTTTACTTTATTTTAAAACTTTACTACAATCTCTTATTTTCCATTTCCGGCCAGAATGAACGCGTGAATGTTTATGCAAATTGTACTTGCTAACACTTAAGTATTTAAGTTGTCGCTTTTTGCCAAGAGCGTAGTAGAAGGAGAGAGAGTGAGCCATCTTGCCATCACTTACTGTCCTCCTTTAAGGCCAGAGGTTTTAATTCTCTTGAAAGCTAAAGACGTATTGTAGTTTTCCGCAGTTTGCGTACTACAGACATAGCAATTTAAAAGGCCAGTCTTAGTGTTAGTCATCTGTGTAAAATATTAAAAGTTAGCTCTTATTTAAATTTTAGTTAGTTAGTCGTCTATTTTTACTTTCAGACCACAAGTGGTTGGTCTTTGTATCCCGGAGTGTGGGAGCAACTGTGAAAACGCGAAAAAAAAATAAAGGGTAATTTTAACCCTCTCATCTTGTCTTTGCTACTCCATAGGACATAGTTTACAATCAATTCACTGTCCAGTCAGAACATCGTCATGTTCGCCAAACAGATAAAAAGAAATACGAACTCTGATAAGATATTGTTACGGATTTGTACTTAGTTAACTATTTTTAGTAGAATTGTAATTAAAATTATTTTATTTCCTCGTGAAATGCAGCGCGTGACGAGTTTTAAGAGAAAGCTACGCCGAAAAGTAAAAATACAAGAGCGCGTACATTTAGCATTTAATAAATAGATATCTCGTACTATTTTGCTTTCTAGAAACCTCAAGAAAATAAGAATTACCAGAATGTTCTCGTGCATGATTTAAAAGCTTTAAAAAGCAGGACAGAACATTTCAGTTCAGTTGTTTTAAGTAAACTGTTGTTATTTGCTTCGTCGCTGTAATTTTGAGATCGGATTAGCTTCCTCTACGCTTTGAATTGTGTTTTAATTAACGTTTTAGTAGTTTAAAATATAACTCCTGTGTGATACTGTGATATTGTACGAATACCTGTGAGGAAAATTTTCAGCATTGTGTTTTATTTCTTGTGATAAGAATAAATTTTATTAACTTTTCATTAGTCTAGTGCATTCAATCCATAACGAACCCGGTTGCACGCAAAAATATATATGCAATACCTGTATCAGTCTCCATTTCTTTCAAGGAATGTGTGATACTTGTTCTTTTTCTTGATGAATCTTCACTCTTTTAAAGGCATTGGAATAAAGAAGTAGAACTCTTCTGTAAATTTCGAACATAAAACATTCCCTTTGTAATACGTTGATTTGATTTTAGGATTTTTACCACTCTTTTCATTTTTAATTTCCAATTGTAAGAGAATCCTGCGACAATCGTAAACCTCTCGTTGAAACTTTATTTGCATTGACGGAAGCAGATATGCAATTTTTTTCGCTGCATTTCTATAACCCATGCTTCACCAAGGGTCACAATGCATTTCCATTTATTTTTTGTTAGACAGTTTTCAAAGACACCTCTGCAAACTATTCGACGCTAAGCCTTGACAAAAGATTATGAACATTATGTTTTTCACCCTTTCAAAGCTGTGAATCTTGGTATATTGTTTTATTTATTGTTTCTATAGATGTGCTCAAGGACTTTGTGATCGATTTCTGCGTCGGTGGATTTTTTTCTTGTTAGCATGGATTTAGCTTTAAAAGTATTAGAAACAGTTTGTTCCTCTTTCGGATATTCGTTTGGAGTCATCTTTCCATGTAGAAGTAATGTATGACGGTTTTTCCCTTTCCGATTAATTGTTGATTATTTTTTCCTTTAAAATTTTAATTCCATGCATTTCACAATGTTTTTGAATTATGTAATAAGAATATTTCTCTTCGGAAAGCGTCGAAACGTATCTTTCAATCCATAGCTTATTTACATGCTACCATTTTTACAAATGAGTGTTTGAATCCACTCTTTCAAATAATAAACTGTTGCCAGAAATTTTTATTAAAACATTTGCCCTTTTTTAATTCTTTACAGAAATCGTTGTAAACATGTGTAATCATCTTCTGTAGTATATTAGAAAGCCAACGGCCCATTTAATGGACCATATTAATTTAACATTACACATTATCATAATCAGCATAACTATCATATTACACGGCTAATTTCATACAGGATATTATTCGATACTACGATAAATTCGCCTACATATTGTTTAAAAATGAATAATTATTCCAAGGCATGTGTATTAATCCTTCTTTTCAAAAATTAAGCAATGATTATGGCTGATTATTGATTTAGCAGGATATAAAACGACTGCTTCAATTCCAGACGTGAATGATCTTTTCAGGAAGAAGAATGTACCAGTTCTTGGAGACGATTCCTTTTGAAAGCAATATTTTCAATATGTATGTTACCTTATATCACATTCTCACTGAATTATGGGCAATGAAATAAGTCATGTCCTTTTTAAAGATGCGACACTTAGTATGTGATAAAGTGACCTGTTAAAAAACATGTTCGATGGCACAATTAGCAAAGCTTTAAAATAGTTCTCTATTAAATGAATTTAGAATGTATAACAATGCAACTGAAGCAGAAATGAATCATATGTATACCATATGAGATTTTTCCAAAGTATTTTGTTATGGAAAGGTTATTTAAAGTTGCTTCTGTCAGATGGCTCCTTATTTGTAAAAGAACTCGAAATAAAGTGAAGGTAGTAGTCGCTATTGGTGAGCTCAGCTGAGAAACGGTATTTCATTAACGGTACATAATATAGTTGGGGGCCAATTTCTTTTAAAATTATGATTCAAATTAAATGGATATTGTATATTCGTGACTTCTGGCAACTTCGCAACTTAAAATTGCAGAATTTCAAACAGACATCCATAAAGTCATCCGTGCTTAAAGTGATGGCTTATCACTTGATACTTTCCACAAGTTAAGGATAACAGCTCCTTATAGAAGCAAAAGTTTCCAAAGAACTATACCTGTACGACTCACAGTTTTCGAGATAAATGGAAAAGAAAAGTATTACATCATACACGGTGCAAGGGATAAAGAAACTTTATTGTGAACGTGATTATCCTTAGCATATTTTTAGGTAGGAAAACATTTGAAATGTCCACCGTGCGTATCGAGGCATGCATATACTCGAGGTGGTACGGGAACTGCATATGTTGCAGCAGCGTGGTATCCACCAAAGTATGTGCAGCATAAAAACTATCAACTGAGTCACTTTCTGGGGTAACTAGGTTTCGATTGACCATTTCCATCATATGAGCCCATAGGAAAACATCTGAAGATATCAGATTCGGCAATGGTGGAGGCAATAAAGCCGGACCCCCACATCCAATCCAGCGGCTTAGGCGCTCCATATCCATCCAGTCACGTGTAGAAGTGGGGAAATGCGCCAGAGCTCCATCATGCTGTAACCATAGGCGATGTGGTGGATATGGCGTTATACTTTTCGTTCGCATTTATCTCGAAGACATACATGGTACAGTTCTTCCGGCATTTTTGTGTTTTCCAAACGAGGAATTTTGCTGTGCAGAGCTTGGGCCATTATGTTGAAACAACCTCTACAATTGTAGCAAAGCTACTTAAATAACAAAATTCTTTAAAACACTGCGCGATTTTATGCATTTTTGAAAGTCGCCAAAGAAATATAAACTTTTAAATATTTATTGACTTTTTAAATACTCCCATCCGCTATTCTAATTTTAACAACCAAAGGGTTATTTCTATTGAACTAACGTCAGTTTTTAAATCAAATTCTGACCCCTTAGGGTTGCCTAAAAGCTATGACGCTAGTTTTCGCTTGGAATTTATTTAATCTACCTGTGAAAGCGCAAATAAATAATAAAATAAAATTGAACTTAACTTTATTCTACTTCACCACTTAGAAGGCTAAATTAAAATAATACAAAACAAAAATCAGTTTCCTTGATTTCCAAAGAAAAGCTAAACGTAAAATTCTCTTATCTGCAATCTAAGTATTTCCTAGCGAGGCTACAACACTCTGTGTTGGACAAACTAAAATGTAAATTAACTTACCGCCTAGGCTAACGTCTTGTCATTCTAATTCACTACAGCAGCGGCTTTCTTTAAATAGCAGGTCAGCGCGATAGTCTTTTGCAAAGGCCAGATTGTTTACTTCCTCTCAGTTTGTACCAGATCGCTTGACCGTCCAATCTGCATTATTCTGAGCGAGTACGTGACGAAACGAAAGATATAGGAAAGAAGAAAATCAATACATTAACTGTTGATAAAACTCAAAACAAAATGAAACTTAAAGCGTTTAAAACCACGCTTTTAATTTTTTTTCCTTGACTTGATTTGATTTTTTTGATATTTTTTTTGATAAGATGAGTTAAAACGTACCGCGGGTTTCAAATAATAATTTTCAAATAACAGTCAAAGCCCTTTTATGAATAATTTTACATATTGTTATGCATAATGTATTTTGCTTATGATATTTTTTTCAGTTGCCTTCTTAATTAAAGGGATATGTGGCATTATACGTTAAAATATACAGTCTCAAATTATTCACTAACGTGCAAATTAAAATAGATTTTCAAACATAAAAACACGTCTATCCTGCGACATTTTGATAATACCATTATATCCCCCTAAATATACTCAAATTTTGTTTGACACAGAGTTCATTGTGAAGTATGAAAATTTTCTCTATATATTTATTGATCTCTGTTATATGATATAATTCTCCTTAGTAATTTCTTAGAATTGAAGGAAAGGATTTAGAAGCAGATTCTGCATTTACATCTGCCTACTGTCTCTTTTAACGCAGTGTCTATTTATACTTTTTTATATTATTAAAGATTATGTTGTTTGAGGTGAATGAATCATCATCCATCACCGAAAACAGCATTTTTACCCCAAAGAAGCATTAGTTCAGAAGGGTTATTAATTTCATTTTGGCATTTTGCGTCGGTTCACTTTCTGCGTTGATTCACTTTTCAGACTGTTGCCACCAAATATTACAGCCCTGAATTATACTTATAGAAATTAAATAATGAAGAATCTGCATAAATGTATGTATATTTCTCGCATTGTGATAAAACAACAATACCTAGAGACACCAAATTTTGAAAACGTAATCCTACACCGAATATGGACAACTGGAAGCCCTAATTTGAATTTGTTTTATTATATATTTCATATTTTGTCAAACATTAAAGAATTTTTGAATAACAAACTCAGCTATTCAAAACGAGAAATGGCATCACTGTAAGGAAAAGAACATTTTTATCTCCAGCGCGTGAGTCTGTGTATCGGAAATTCTAAAGATCGGCTCATTTTAAAATTATTTTGCGATATTGCTGTTAAATGAACTTTATGTTTAGGTGAAGAACATGATATTTAATAAATAAAGGTAACACACAAAGCGTTAAAAAAACGCCCCTTTGGGTGCAATATAAAATCTGAAAGATCTTTTTTTTTTTATATATCATTGTTCTAAAGCTAAACTTGCAAAACAAAAGATACAGTCCATTTAGCAAACAATTTAAATAAATAATCAACTACTGATTGTCAGCTGTGTGGAACATTTACAATTTATTTGCATACTAATTGAATAGTTCCAGTGAGTATTTTACACATTTTTAGAGTAGCAGTTTTAATTGTACTCATTCCAGATGAATTCATTTGTCCTGGCTGACACCAGTATGAATGGAAACTGATCCGTGTTAATATTTCAATTACATGGATATCTGTGATCTAAACATGCTAGTATAATGCACAATCTGGAATCGAAATGCCTGTTTTGATGAACGATTTGGCAAACGTACATTTAACAACCAAAATTAACTGTACCCCTCACGATCTAATTTAAAGTGAAAATCTAATTTGAAAGCTTTACTATAATTAAAACAATTCTTGTATTCAATCGAAATTTAATGTCTGAAATGAAAGTTATTTTTGGAACAGAAAGTTCAAGATTCATAGTTCGTGTCTAGTAAGTTTCTATCTGTTATAGCACCGCAGACTAAAGAACTGTAAATTCATAAATATTTTATTTATTAGTTAAATTTATGAATGTTAATATAATTTATAAATGTTGACATAATAATGATTAAAAAATCTGTTAATTATTCGCAGTAAGATAAGGAGGGAAATTAATTTTTTTTATCTTCTTATTAATTTATGTCATTTTATGTTATTTCCTTTTAATTTTTTTCTACTCCTTTACTTCTAGTACAAACTGCATACATGCATTCGTAATATATTAAATGTCTCACTGTTGAATGAAATGAGAATAAATTGAAAAGTTCTTTGCGCTTTAATAATTTAAAATTAATTTTTACTTCCTTATACGAAGTAAAGGAAGTATTGTAATCACAAAAAATTCCGGGTATCATATTTCAAGGAAATATCCATTTTGACCGCAATCGAATGCAATTTAACGATGTTTTTACGTGGCATCTGTAGGTAAGTACAGAATAAAGGACTCCTTGGCCCCAAACGAATTATAAAACTTATTTAAAAGGAATTTAGGAGAGATTTTTTCCTGGCGTCTGTTACGTATGTATGTATATCGCATAACTCAAAAAACGAGTACCTCAGAACGTTGAAATTTTGTATATAGGACTGCTATAACATGCAGTTGTGCAAGTCCCTTTCGATTGCAATCGGCCGCACTTACTTATGCTACTGAATTTAAATGATATTATAGATTAGTTCATAATTAGCATTAATTTGTTTACACAATTTCTGTTTAAATTATAATTTTTATCTTAAAATTACTATTTTAAATAATTACCTTTTACTATATATATATATAGTATATACTCGCTCTGTTACTCGTCTTAGTGAGCTCAATTTTTATTTATTCTTATATATAGGTAAATTGTCCTTCTTTTTCCCCTTTAAAAATGCATAGCAGCCATATTTGTTTATATTTGAAACTTAGCAGAACAGTGTATTTGTTGCCAACCTAGAGAAACTAAGCTTCGCATCAACAAAAATAAGGTCTTCTTTTATTATTGCGAATTAAATCATGCTCAATACATTTAAGTTATTAAATTATCCCATATATTGACTCAGCATAGCGTACATAACAAATTAAATCAGTTTCTAGGCCTTCAGTGTCTTTTTGCCGAGCGAGACCAAAAGTAAACTTTGAGTTTTGTGCGCCGAAAAATCTGTCTTCTTGCCCGCTGGCCCAATTGCTTGTTTTTGCGTAGAAGCTAATTTTAATTGTAAAAAATAATCTTTAAATTGTTTTAACTGTCTTTATGTTTTATATTTTTCTATATTTTTTAATTTTTAATAAAGACATTTTGAGGTTTCATATATTTTTGCCTTGTGGCGAAGTGACAACTGAATTAATTGAATGAGAAATATATCTCTTATGAAATTCGACGAAATAAGTTTAAACGAAATGCGGGGGAAAAGCATATAATTTAACATTCCGTACAAGAACGTCATGTGGTGTATACATAAGATTTTTCTACCATAGCAGCCATATTTGTTTACATTTCAAACTTATCAGAATAGTGAATTAAGTTAGTTTCTGCACCTTCAGTGTGTTCTTGCAGATTGGAACCAAAAGGAAACTTTTAGTTTTGTGCACCGAAAAATATACCTTCTTGCGTGCTGGCCAAATTTTGTTTTTGTGTAAAAACTCTCATTTTAATTGTAAAAAAATTGTTTTTTAATTGTTTGAATTGTATTTGGTGTTTTATGTTTTTTCTATATATATTCAATTTTTAATGAAGATATTTTGGGGTTTTGTGTATTTTTTCCTTGCCGCGAGGTGAGAAGTGAATTAATTAAATGAGAAATTTATCTCTAATGGAATTTGAGGAAATAAATTTTAATGAAATGCAGCAAAAAATGCGTAAACTTTAATATTCCGTACAAGGAAATCATGGGGTGTCCACATCTTTTTTTCAGTATAAATTACTGCATTATTTTTCAGTAAACTAATATACACAAATACTTATTTTAAGTACAACTGGTTGTATTGGTACATTTATAAATATACATCATCAGCTCGAATTTCATAATTAATTGTCTATCGTTTCACTGTATAATAATTAAATTCTATTTGACGTATGAATACCTAATTTTTAATCTATTTTATTAGAGTAAAGATTTGTCGCTGTATATAATTAATTTCGTTATAAAGGAATATTACTTTTTATTGCTGCGGAAGAGGTGTATTAGCTACTTCCAAGTATTTTCCCATGAACCGTAATCTAGGCCTTTTCAATAGTTTCATCACCAAGTTTTTTTAGCGGACATCAGTTTCTTGCCTTTGAAACCACTGTTTCATTAATTCACATCTCGTATACGTATCATACCACTATCATTTAACAAAAGAATCCTAAATTAAATTTAATGTTTGCGGAGCATAAGCTAATAATTATATTACACCAAACACTGCTTTGTAATGAAAATTTTAGATTTCTACCTTCTTCGTTTATCTGCAAAGGGATTTCTTAGATTTCTCTTCCAAATTATACTAGTAACATCTGTTAGTCCAAGACCTATCTATATTGAATTTTTTCGTCCTTTAAACAAAAACTTTCTGTTTATATAAAACTATCATTACAAATTTAAACATCTTTAATTTTTTAGCTTCTTATTTCTATGTTTTGCTTACATTTCAATTTGCTTAATAGCTTTATTCAGCCTTAAAATACTGACAGTAATTTTCGCATGTCACCTTGACGGACCTAATGCGAGAATTTCTTTTATCATTAACTGTACCACTACACATTTAACGATACTGCTACTAAATTTGTTCTCTCAAGCTTATAAATTTGAGTCAATATGTATTCGTGATGTTAACAAAATTTTGTAATTAGTCTTAGGTAAGTGTTGTAACAGAAGACTGTTAATGTTTCATAGGTCCACAAATATTCTTTTCATTTCATTAAGTTTTCCTGATTCTAAGCAATACTTTTTGATGCACTGATTTTTCTTATTCGGATGTTCCATTCTCAAAGGAAACAGTAACAGTATGCATTACCTAAAACTAAGATGTAAATGAGCTTTTTTTCTTTTTTTTTAGTCACCATATGTATTTCACTTAGCTGTCCAAATTAAGCCCTTCATAGAAACATTTTCAAATTTCCATGCTTCTTTCCCAGTTACAGAGTAACGTCAAGAAGGGAAGCTTCTTCTTTTCGGAAATACAACTCGGTTTGCTGTTACAATTAATAAGAAAGTGAGATATAATAGTACGAAGTAAAGTGTGAAATCCGTTTGTGAATAGAAATAAAAACAGCAAACCGTGTGTGTGTGTGTGTGTGTGTGTGTGTGTGTGCGTGTGCGTGTGCGTGTGCGTGTGCGTGTGCGTGTGTGTGTGTGTGTGTGTGTGTGTGCATCAGATATGTAAATCAGCTTTACAATTTAATTTAGTAACAGCCTTTTAATTTGTGTGTGTGTGTGTTTGGTTATTTCCAGAATATTTCTAGATTAATCTATGCCACAACAAAGCTTGAGTAACGCTGATGACGTAGTTAACTGGGAACCTAAACTCTGAGAACTATAACCTTTCTAACTTAAACCGAAACTCTTATCTTAACAAATTGGCATATTGGATACGTTACTGAACTTCTGTGCTGCTTGGACGTCATTTTGCTGAACTCTATTTCTATATAGTGTTTTCTCTATATGTAATATAGAACTGTATTTCAGCTATATATAAATGTTCTGATAATAGGCACGATAAGAGTGCCAAGTGAACCGTGGCTATAAATGTCAGTTTAAATAAAAATGGGATTAAAACCGCCTCGACTGCAAAATTTCTTATTCACTGTACAACGGCATTTCAGTATTCTACGCAATCACTATTTTTCATCTTCAGTATGGATCTACGTTCTACGACTAACAACACTGTCACTTCTTTTTCTCTTTCTTATTGTATATATATATATAGCCTAAGATGTAAGCTAAGGTCTAAGCTAAGAGCTCTGCCTAAGATGTAAGTTGACTTATCGCTTATGTCTTGGAAATTAAACAGAGGTTATGAAAAGTGTATAATACACTTTTATTTAATTCAGATAAAAGTTAACAAAAGGCAAGTCGTATGCTTACAGAACCAGTCAGGATTTATGGATTAACTCAAAAACGTAATGAATTTAAATTAAACTAAGTTACTCGTAAGCTAACCGAAAAAGCTGCATGGATAATGTACGCCCAAGATAGTTCAAAAACCTAATCGGTATGACACGACAAATGAAGAGAATCAAATAGCAAACGCAGCCTTCAGCAGTTGGAACACGCTTTGATTCTACCATCTAAAAAAGACTTGTCTTTAAATGCCTTTTCTTTTCTACCCCATTTGAATACGTGCGAACTAGAAATTGTCATTCTGGCAAGAAAATGGAAAGCGAGAAAGACAGGAAAGCTAACTAACGTAAAATAACTAGTTAATGAAATTAAATGTATACTCTACAGTGAAATAAAATTACTAGGGAGCAGATTTAAAGAAACAACTTTTCTCCTTGCCAAAAAAAGTAGATCTGTATTTGTGAAATTTAAAGAATATCAGTATTTAGATAAAAAAAAGCACAAAAAAACATAAAACAAGTAGCTAAATGAGCTTAAAATAAATAATTATGTAAAAATAAAATGTAATTGTTAAATGTTTCCAAGTGCTCAGCAGTACTCATGTGGAAGTATAGTAGTGTTATTTCACTGTAGAAGCCTGTAGAAAAATACTGAAAAACATCAGACAGAAGTTCATAGTGATAATGAACCCCCCAAAAAATATGATTTTTTTATGAATGCTTCCTAGCTATGTCGTTGGAAAAACATGATGAAATGTTTTTATGGCTTAGATACAGTATTTGGTTTTAATACAGTTGTTTGTAGATGAACTTCAGAACGCTAACATAAAAGAGGGTTTCGAACTTTAATGATAGGTAATTTCCACCTTCAGAAAGAGTTAATTAGAAATGCTCAGGTTTCGATAATATAGCAGGGCTCAAGAAGCATTCTGTATGTGATTAAAAATAATTTTAAAAAAACTCCTTTGGTAGAATAATATATGTTTATGTGATTCAATTTTATGGTTCACGTGTTCAACATCCTAGTAAAAACCAAGTTTTGTTAGGATTTTACACAACTTGGTTGATTTCATAAATACATTTTTCGATGTTTCCCCCGTCAATTTTGTAATACTCTGCATAAATTATGATTAGGTACTAAGAATTAAAATGCATTCCTTTTGGGAAAAGGGTAAGGTAAAGTATAAGAAATCAAACACAAAAGTAATTTTTGCCCAGTAATATAAAACAGTTTCTTCTCATGTATAACCCTTCTTTTTTGCTTCGTAATTTCACTTCAAAAGTATCATTTCATCAACTTCTTATTATTCTTTTACTATCGGAAGTACCCGATGTCAGTTAAGTTAGATTGAGATGGTGCATCTAACAACAGAGAGAACAATACCGCTGTAATCATTCGCTAATAACGATGAAAAAAATACGATTCAGAGTCATACATTTATCAGTCTGATGCGATATGGAACCCACATAAAAAATTTCGATAGAAAACCAAGCTAATTCTCTCTCATTATATCAGCAATAATGGTACGTAGTTTTTAATGATTTTTGGCTTTCTAATCAAATGGTCGTACAAAAGCTCACGTTTCACCCAATATTTCACCTATATTCAATTTTAGTCCATTAAATGTAGCAAAAAATGTATCATAATCGATCAGAAATCAATAACGCTTGACGCGAACAAACACACACACAAAGAAACATTCTTTTTTATACGTATAGATTTTGTAAAACTTAAAACATTTTTGATCAACAAACTCTACGATTTGAAAGCGTGCAGTAGCAACACATTTCGGAATTAAGCATTTTTATCTTTAACGCGCGAGGCTGTTGCCACTCGGAAAAATGAGTGCGAAAATTAGCGCTTTCAGAGATTTTAATTAATATTTTGGCCGATTAAAGTCGTACGAAGACGGGAATAGTCGAAATGGCTTCCCACGAATTTTTGAAGCGAAGTAACGTATTTAATGTTTGGCAATGGTGTTTTTACTTCATCGTAACTTAGAAATTTTATATTAAGGAACTCTAGGATTTGAAAGCGAGCAGTGGCAACAAAAGTTCGAAATAAAGCAGATTTTTATCTAGAGCTTGCGAGGCTGTTGCCGCTCTGAAAAATGACGACGAGAATTATCGCTTTTCCGAGTGTTTAATTAATATCTCTGATTTTAGCTATTTTGGGGGGGAAATGAACGTCCACTTTTTCTATGACCCAGAAAAGAATTGTAGAAAGTTTGGTGACGATAACTGTAGCAGTGACTGAGTTATTAGCGAACAAGCAAACAGACTTTCTTCTTTATATATATGTAGACTTTCCTCCTATTGTAATAAGCGAATCTTTCTGTGATTCACTTTTCTTTTTAGTCCCCTATTACACATTACTCAGGGTATATGTGAAATGACATTGTCCAGGGTTGCTTAGTTTATGGTGTACAGTAATATGCAACCATTGGACGCGATATCGCATTTTGAATTAAGGCCATTAGAGGAAAGTTACTTAAATTCTGTTTCTCAGAACTAGGTCTCTGTTATGATCCAACGGTGTTATTTTGCTAGATTTCTTCCCCTTTGATACTCTATTACTTTCTATCAAGCTGGTTCTATGGAATGAATTTTTCAGACAGTTCAAGCTATCGAACAAGAAGCGACGGTCAGTCTATGACGGGTATGAAGCAATTACCGATGCTTCCAGGAATATCAGGAAATCTGGAGCATGTGTATGTACTCCAGTGAGTGTTATTCCGAAAGTTCCTTTCGAAATAACTCTGTAAACATTTTCTGCAGATATTTTTGAACTTTGGAGTATTTTCCCGTATACATGAATTATGCATAATCGGAGCTCTAAAAGAATTGGTAACACATGAAGTTTTTCTAAGGAAGCAAAAGACAAAATTATAATGCCATAATTTCCAATCAATTGGGTCTTGTAAATCTAATACAAGTAATATTTTTGACTGAAATGTACTCAAAATCATAAAGCAAAAGTTCCTTGAAAATAAATTTAAGCAGTTTAAAAGCATTAAAAAATTGAATATCATAAAATATTTTTAATTAATTAAACTCTGTAATAAGCGATTTCATTTGTATGAAGTAATGTTTGCAATCATTAAGCCATAACAGTAAATCACAGATGTCTCAAAAAAGAAAAAACTTTAATGCCACTGACTGACTTTTCTGCCCCAATTTTATCCGAACAGAATGGTGGTCACCCTAATCTTAATATCAATTCCTCGCCAAAATCACTATTTCCAATAAATACAGTACTCAAAGTTCTTTTCTACAGCAACAAGCAAATTACAGCTTTTTTCCTAAAAATAAGTAGTTTTTAACTTATATTATGTATGTATATCCTTACACATATATA
>KK113640.1:38713-58906 GCA_000611955.2 Stegodyphus mimosarum | reverse complement strand
AGTGATAATATTTCCATCATTTTTATGGAATCTTCGTTTATGGAATTGGTAAAAATGTCTGATTTATAAGTAAGCATACGTAATATATATCTATATTATCTAATCTTCCATGTAAGTGTAATACTATAATCCCCATAACGAAAAACGTGTCGCTGCTGTCACTCACAGAACTTTATTTCTGACGGGATGGCCATTCGCTAAGTGAATTTGATCCCATAAACTTAAGCATTAGTCTGTGCTAGGAAATATATATTTGTTCTTAGACGTGCCGAAACTAAGTGATAGTGAAAAGCACTCTGGATTCTTTTAACAATTCTTTTGTTACTTTTAATATTAAGATGGATTAGCAAAAGTTTTCCTTCTTTACTATTCTTCTTTAAATACGTATTTGTGACTTAAAAAATCTTAAGTTTAAAAGTTGTTTAATTGCGGCTAAGCCTAATTATGTTGGCGAAAGCAGCCATATTTATTTACATTTGAAAATTAGCAGAACAGGAGATTTGTTGCCAATCTAGAAAAACTAAGCTTCGCAACAACAAAGATAACGTCTTCTTTCATTATTGTGAATTAAACCATGCTTAATCAATCCTGGAATTTATTCGAGAAAATAAGTGTTCAAGATTTATTTCGTAATTTTTAATATAGATATTTTGAGTTTTTATGTATTTTTGCCTTGTTGCGAAGTGAGAACTGAATTCATTGAATGAGAAACACCGAATAGTCTGTGAAAAACTTTTTTCTTGTGTGTGTGTGTGTGTGTGTGTGTGTGTGTGCGTGCGTGTGCGTGTGCGTGTGTGTGCGTGCGTGTGTGCGTGCCTGCGTGCGTGCGTGCGTGCGTGTGTGTGTGTGTGTGTGTGTGCGCGTGCGTGCGTGTGTGTGTGTGCGTGCGTGCGTTAAAGTTCTTTTGTACATCCTTTTAGATTTATTAGTATTTGAAGAGAAAATGTGGCAACGATTAGAAAATTCTTCAGATGATATGCATAATTTTTGTGCATTCTGAGTTATAAAATGAATGAGACGTAACGCTGTACCTAGCGTCAGAGTACCTAACGCTGTACCTAGTAAACCTAGCGTCAGAGTGTCGCTATGGTAAGCAAATAGAATTTTAAAAAGTGCATTTACTCTGTTGTGGTTTATTCTCTACCGGTGAAGTAAATTTAATTCAATCCAATACGTTTAAATGAAATGCAAGAAAAAATGCTTATAATTTAATATTCCGTACAAGGAAGTCATGTGGTGCATACATCAGATTTTTTTTAAACTGTTCAGCTGAACTAACGCAGAACGTTTAATTTTGTTAACTTGACAGTAAATGTAATTTACGTAGAAAGAAATTTCACTTAAGCGAAATTTTGTTTTTTAATATTATATACCGAATATGCTTGTGTGATGGTACGTGACTGCCACTAACTATCTCTTAACAATTTCGAACTTCGAAGTAAATATATATAATTATTTTAAAGTATATTTTAAAACGAATTCGTTTTTAAATTATAGTGACCTAAAAAATTAATAGTAATATTGAAAGTATTTTAGGTGTGAAACATTTTAAATTAAAAATAATAATAAAGCGAGAAAAAGTGTTAATGGTTCCTGCCATAATAAGACCAAATAAAAAATGCATCGGTCAGTGTTGGTTCACTTTCAGAACTCCCTCTGCGGTTAATAATAATTACTTCCAAGCGGGTATTATCTGTACAAAATTTCGCATACTGCTTTATGCGGTGAATTAACGAAATGCATCTTGAATGCCTGTGGCTACAGAGCCACAATTGTCTGTATACCGCATTACCTAACAACTTAGTTCACATGTGGCTTCAACATCTCGAGGAAAACATCTTATTTTACTGTGCCTGGGCCATCTGGAAGTTTTGCATTAAAAAGATTTTATAGACTTATACTTCGGGTAAATTCTATATCGAAGCATGGTTTGTTGGAATATTAGTCAGTTTGTTTTAATGATGTTTTCTAGAACTTGCAGCTCTTGGCATAATGCCATCTAATTTTGAACTTTCAGTCAACTGGTAAGTTCAAGCCTTAGGTCTAGGTTCATAGGTTCATACTTTCTCCCTGTAAGCTCACCGTGCTATTATATATGCATATTTCCTCATACGACGCTGTCAACCTGATGAAATGATGTAGATCAGTGACGATCATGACTCCATTCAGTAAGATAAAAGACCCAGTTTGGGCTCCAGTTCAAAGGTACACTTAAAGAGTGTTATACAACGTTTTCTACATTTCAAAACTTTTATTAATTTTTTCGACATGCACATAAAAAAATGCTATTTTGAAATAAGAAGTGCAATTTTTAACAAAATTCGAATTGATTTCTTGTCTTGCATTTATAGGTTTTATCTTATCTGCTATCCAAGACTTTCCCAACAAGTCTGGTGCTGGCCATCATTGTACTCTTGAGCTACGCGGTAATTGGTTTCCGTTTCCTATATGACATCATAATCACGGGAAGGGGCATTGCTTGGATGTTTTATGGAACAAAGTATTTGTTTTTCTTTCCTCATTTTCTTTATTTTGCTGTAGAATATAACTTCAAATTAATTTAATTTGAATTTAATAAAAATCTGAGCTTGATTAAAAACTGAATTTCAGCTATGAACCTAAGTAATTAGCAACAATTTAATGTTAATTATCATTACAAACCTTGATATTTTACCCTAAAAAAGTGTCTTTAAGAACAAATTAATTAAAATAATAAAAATAATTTGCTAATAATTAGTTTTCGCCGTTTAAACCCAGAACTTCCTTGATTCAAGTTATTTTCACCACCTGAAATTCCGAAGCTGACACTGGTTTCGGATAATTCCTAGTTAATACGAAACTAAGAATTACAATCTTGAAACTATGAACTCGTCGTTATTAATGCTTCAGGTACTTAATTTGCCAGCTTGCGCTCTTTGGACCTTTTTGATGTATGAAATGAAATGTATCGTTATCAAACATAATGTAGAAAATCTAAAAGCCTTCAAATATACTTCATTAATCAAAATACAGTATTAAGAATGGTCTCCAAATGGAATATGAATTTAGTAAGATTTCTTTAACAGCTCAGTTGCGTAGTCAGCTTACTAGTATCTAGTGAGCTGTTGAAGTTACCAACACGTTTTGTACATTCAAAGATAAAACTCTGGGAATGCGGTCTCGACGATGTGACATGAATATCATTAGCGTTTCTTTTTATACAATCTGACCAATGCATCTTTTTGTTTGTCACAGATTAAGAGTTTCATGGTAAATTATGTCTACAATAAGATTTCGGTTTCCACAGAGCAAATAAATAATATACCAGTTAATCGTCAAAGTCTGAAAACGGAAAGAAACAGAGCAGGAAAATTAAACAAAATTTAAAAGGAAATTCTTTTAAAACTTTGATTCACTAATATATGTAGCATTTTAGATCATGTTTTTCGATAATTCTAATGAATGTTAATATTCAAAGCATTCTTTCTCTTTATTATTAATGTTTGTCCCATATTTTTTTTCTAAACTTTCCTATCTTTTGACAGAATCATCTGTTGTTAATGCTGTTCTTTCAAAAATAACTTGTTTCTAAAGTACTATTGCAGAAAAGCATGTCCTCTTTTTAATAAAAACAGAAAATAAAGGAGTTGATTCAATAAATCTAAAGTGATTGCAAATCTTGGATTCTTCCTAAGATTTATCTTTCGTTAAAAATTTTTTGACGCTCAAGAACAGATGTAAAATTGTTGAGGTGCTGAGCTAAAATTTTTGGAGCTGTTCAAGGCGTAATTATTTAACATTGCAATTTTAAATAAATTTAATTCATATATTTAAGATCGTAAAATGAAATAGAAGTTTCGTGTTAATAAAAAATAGTTTACATTTTGAGTAATTTCTAAAAGCTGCATTAATTTCTATAAGCATTAGTCACTGGGGTTGCTAAAATGTTTTTCTTGCTACCTGATGTGAGATGAATGAGCTGTGACTCATTTAGCTTATTAGTAAACATCCACAAAGGGACCTAAAATGATGCATTTCGACTGCTTTTACTTCAATTCCCTCTGCTTGTTAGAAAAAATTAATTTAACTAAAATATTTGCCGTGCAATATCATAAATGATGATTCTGCTCTCAAGGTGCGCTTCAATAATATTGTTGCGTGCGTACCGATTCGTTATGGATTGAATTCACAAGTCGTTAAAAAGTTAACAAAAATTTATTCTTTCCACAAGAAATAAATCAAAATGCTGAAATATTTCTTCAAAGATATTCACACAATATCACAATATAAAGCAAAGTTTAGCAAAACTCAATTCAAAACAGATAAAATAATTCTATCTCACAGCGAAATCGCTACAGCATTAAGTAAACAAACAGCAGTTCGCTTTAAGCAGCTACAACTACAACTGAGATGAGGTGTTTCAATTCGGCTTTTAAAAGCTTTTTAATTATCAGTAGAACAATCTCGATTTTTCTAGATTTTTCTGGATGGCAACACGGGATATTTATTTATTAAACATTAAATGCACGCGCTCTTCTATTTTTATTTTTTCGACGTAGCTTTCTCTTCAAAAATCGTCTGCGTTGCACGGGAAATATAAAGCAATTTTAATTACAATTCTAAATAAATAGCCAAATAAATGTGAGATCCGTAACAATGTAATATTTATGATGCGCTTTTAGCATGAAATGTTTTCTCACAATATCATTTTTAAAAAACATCTATTTTAAATTAAATACTGGTTTGGTATCACATAAACACAAGAACAATTTTTGACAATTTTAATTTTACATTAAAACAGTACCTTGATCTACTTTTCAATAAAATTTCCTCTTAAATCAAAAACTTAGCCCTTTTTACGACCCGCTTCTGAACTAAATCTTCTTAGAAATCTACTGTATGATTTAATAGCTATTACTGGTATCTAGATTACACACAACAAGCATTCTGTCGAAATTTCCCACACGAAACTTCTTAAAATTTGAAGAAACGTCGTTAGATAAGGATGAAATCGTCAATTTTCTCGAACTTTTTCATCTATTTTCTGCAATAGGTCTCTATTAATTACAGACATTCACCCACCACGTTACGCGTTACTTTTCAACATTATCTGACAAAGTTTCCTCAAGTTTCAAGAAGTAATTTATAAAACTGTGACAGAAGCTTAAATTATTGGACATTGCGCTTATTCTAGGTCTCAAAAATGGGACTCGAGTCAGTCGACAAACTTCTCTGAAGATGGAATTCAGAAGCAAGTAGTAAGATATGATAAATGCCTTAACGTAGGTGGAACTTCTGTTCAAAATTATATTAAGTTCCACACTTTCAGGCCGAAATTAAAATTGTAAAAAAAGATATACCTTTGGTTTATGTTTTGTTTATGGTCGTTATGTGGTCATGTTAAAACAATACTTGCTTAAAAAACATGTCATGTATTTTGACACTTTGCAGTGAAAGAATTACAATTAATGCTATTTGATGTTAATAGCTTAAATAAAAATATATTTTGGACAGTTAATTACAGAATATATTTTAACTGTTTTCTCTATACGTTGGAATGCAACTTTATTATTGATTATCAATATTTCAGTTATTTTAACTGAAATCTAAACTTTAATCCGAATTTTCTCACCTTCTATATATATAAATCCAGTTTTCGCTAGCTTCTGATATATTTAAAAGGACATAACATACATATTTATAAAGTGCATTTCACATTTTTTTTGGATATCATAAAGTTTAATTTTTATTTGCGATAATCGCAAAATTTACATTAGTATAACTTATAATATATGAGTTATGTAAATAAAGAAAATTCAAATATTTAGCCGACGTGTCTGAAATAATCCTCAGGATTTAATTTTTTGAGGAATTTTTTGTTTCACGCTTATTCGTAGTGCGTTCCAGACATTCTGGTACATTTAAGTTCAACAGCCTGTAAAAGCTTCATTCAGACGAATAACTCATCAGACATTTTAACAGGCTAAGATTTCATTTAAAGGAGGTAGCTGTCAGATTGATGCTAATAACCTAAAATAACATAGGCCTGAAACTTTTAAAGCTTTCATAGAGCCTTTTTGTTTGTTTTGAATATATTACATTTTAGCCCCCCCCATGCCTATAGTTTTTCCAATAGATTCATACTTGCGCAACATGAAGGCTATGTCATTGTTCGAAAAAAATATAAGAATAAAATCAACTCGTAGTAAATAATAAAAGTACTGAAAGGCGTTGTCCTGTTAAAAATACAAGTTAATATTTATCATGTGTCCTTCCTGTTCCCTTCGACTATTTCTTGACATTTCTTTGCTTTCAGTTTTTCGATTTATGAGCATTATATTTTAATTAAGATACCTATAGAGTTTATTAATATTTTAATTAAGCAGTTTTAAAAATTTGGATCCTTACCGTCACGTCTTTCTTCCGTTTCCATGCCAGAATACAAATTAGTTAGCGCGCTAAACTGAGGTTTTTAGATTGTAAGGCAAAGCGTGTTCTGCCTCTCTAGGCTACGTTACTAAGCTGCTCCTAGCTCAGATAAGATTTGTAATCTTCGGCTTTGCATTAAAACTTTCGATATTTGAACATAAACGCCATTTAGGTTGGTGAGCCAACTTCGCTTTAATTTTATCTGTGCAGCCTTTAGTTACTAGCTTGTCTAAATTTAAGCCTTACATTTGGCTGTTATTTAAGTTATCTCGCCATAAGTGTTGGCTTAGTTTTAAGCACGGAGTAGGCCTTCTGTTCTTCTTTAGTTTCAAATAAAGGGTCTCTTACATTCTTTCCAGTCTCAGTTGTTATTTTAGATTTAGCGATAATTTGCTGTCGGTCTATCTAAAGTTTGGTTCCAGTTCATGATAACAAAAAAAGATTACCAAACTTTATTTACCTTATATTACCACCGAACTTCCACAGAACTGTTCTGATTTCATATTTTGTTTTTTTTTAATCTGCCTTAGATCACTTAGGTCCCTTTCTTAGATTCTTGGAGTCTGATAAGACTAGCTGTTAGGCCCAAACATTCAACCTCCAAACCATTTTAACCATTTTTTCCTCTTCATTAAATACATGTCCTAGCCTTAAATTTAAATGATCATAGCCCCAATAAATACATACACTTTAAGAATGCGATTTTGAGACAGATTTGAAGAATGTATATTATTTTTTGTTATATCGAAATCACCAGAAAACAGTTTACAAGAAGGGAATTTGGAATTCGCTTTTAATTTGGCATAGTAGTCTTTGTTCAATTCACGATACGCCATTTTTCTCGTAAAGGTTTCATTAGGTCCGGTTTTCTTCTTTAAGGTCTTTCTGACACTGCTATTTAAAAAAAATCACAAAAATAGATTTTTTTGTCGTGCCAACTAACTAATCATTTTTTTAAATAATTTTCTGAAATGTTATGAAACGTTTAATATAACTCCATTTGGATATAATATTTCTCGGAGGGTCAGTGCGCCTTAAGGAACGTAACTGCAAATAAAGCATTGCAAGCGACTATTCAAAACATTTAATATTTAAAACTAAGAAAGTTATCCTGCTAGGAATCCTGAATGGCATATCTGTCGGCAAAAAAAAACACATCTGTCAAAATAAATGTGAAACAATCTTTTCCCGCATTCTTTCGTTAAAAATGAGAATGAATATTTTTAAAACCAAATTTAATTTTCCGGAATGCTTTTGTTTTCATTAAAGTATTTGTTCTTCATTCAGTCATTTTTAAATATAAAAGTTATTTAATATTGTCTTGAAAATTCTTTAGTGCTCGTTAAATGACACCTTATGTTGTGAGACTATAATTGGTGTACACACACCTTACATTTTCAGATTACTAGTGTACATAACGTTTAGCACTGTTATTCCATTTAACCCAAAATTTGGATATTTCTTTAAACTTCATATGATTTAGTACTAATAACTAACGAAATATGTAAAATGTTACGGAAACGTAGGAATTTCCATGAAACATTCTACGTGTGATCTCGGGATATTTTACACTGACTACACCTATGCAAATGACGATATCTGTGGTCCTAAGGTACGTCACGGACTCCGTCGGTATATATCGTGTAGGACACAGCATCGGCTTTAGTCGCATGCAAGATGCCTCTCAGTTCGGAGCTCTCTGATTTCGAGAAAGGTAAAATTATCGGGTATCACAAATGTGGCCGATCCTTAAGGGACATATCTAGCGTTCTGAAGTACCCAAAATCGACAGTGGCTTATGTGATTAAGAAGTGGACGGTGAGCGGTGATTGTCGGAATGTGTCCCCGGCAGACCAACGAAACTGGGAGATAGAGACCGACGAGTGCTGTCCAGAGAAATTCGGAAGAACCGCATCCAACCGATGGCCCTCATCCGCGAGGAGTTTCAACAGGCATCCGGGAGTATTGTTTCAATGAATACCATCCGTAAGGAAGCATATCTGCTTGGTTTTCATGGTCGTGCTGCTGCCCATCAGCCTTTGATCACAAAGTCCAACCGTGCTGCTCGGTTAATGTGGTGCAAAGCACATCGAAATTGGACCGTAGATCAGTAGAAACGGGTTCTTTGGAGTGACGAATCAAGGTTCACTCTTTACCGTTCGGATGGCAGGGTCTGGGTCTGTTGTCTACCTGGAGAACGTCTCCTGCCAGAACGCATTGGGCCAACAGTCAAGTTTGGCGGAGGTGGAATTATGGTCTGGGTGTGTTTCTCCTGGTATGGGCTGGAACCCTTGGTCCCCATTCATGGTAAGCTCAACTCCGATGCCTACTGCACTATTTTGGATGACAATGTCCTTCCTACGTTGTGGCAGTTTTACGGGTTGGATCCTTATTACTTTCAGGACAACAATGCCAGTTTTCATGTTGCCAGTTTTCATGTTTCATGACCAAGGCTTGGTATGGTGCCAATGGAGTTCATCGAATGGACTGGCCTGCCCAGATTCCAGACCTGAACCCTATCGAGAATCTCTGGGACGAGTTGCATCGCCGAATTCAGGGGTGCACTATCCGTGCAAAATCGGTGAAGGAACTTCTATGTCTTCTCCAAGCCGAGTGGAAGAAAATACCACTAGTTGTCATACAAAGACTTGTGGAGAGTATGCTCGGGAGGGTCCACGCTGTAATTACCTCTCGTGGAAGCTCTACCAACTATTGATTTTGAATGAAGTTAGTTTTTCTTTTCTATCACAGGTGTCCAAATACTTATTGGTAGTCAGTGTATATCAATATGTGACTTGATAAGAAAGAACTTCATGAAACTATTTTTTCTGTCATCACATCTTTCTGTCATTACATGTAGAAGTAAATTAGAGAATTTATCTATTAGAGATATTATATTTATAATTTACATCTTACAGAATATATATATATATATAATGTTGCAGATAAATTCATTTGCTTAGTTGAAATGATTTGGAACCTTTTCGTACCCTCAGTCCTTGAAAACACTCCTTAAATCACTTAATATAAACAGTGCACTGAGTTAATTTTCGAAATTCTGGGAGAACAAAGATATGAAATTTGTTTCACTTTATATATTGAATAGCCCAAGAGCGATGTTTCATATGGATGCAGAATAAAATAAAATTAGCATTTATGGCAAATTTTCAATCCTTGCAGTTAGCAAACTTTATTATTCCACAGATGAAATTTCCTCCCGCTTATGGTATCATGTCGAGTAATTAAAATGTAATAATTCAGTAGATGACTTGAGGATTTGAGAAATAGCTGCATGAATACTGTAGATAAAAGAACGCAGAAGAAAAGCTTTCAGACGTTGCCATTGATTTAAACATACAATTTGTTTTCGTAACAGAACAAGCCTTGATACACATAAACATATTCACGCAGCACCATTTATGGATGCGTGATGCAGCCCACACAATTTTGTACAGCTTACATCTTCTTAGAAAAAGGAAAGTGGAAAGGAAACTCTGCTTGGCTATCAGCAAGGCGAAGCAGGCAAAAAGAGCTGCGTATTAGTACCAGCAGTATTTAAAGACTTGTTTCCTTTGTTTAAATTTTGCGGTCTGCGATTGGATGACAGCCATCCGTAAAGTAGGAGGATTACATAAGCAAGTATGAACGAATTGATTTGGAAAGACGCAGTCCATAAAAATTATTGTAAATAATTTAGAACAGAAAGGTGCAGTAGCGAAATTAAAACAAGGAATTAAAAGGGCTACTTCTAAATAAAAATTAGGAGTTTTCTTCGTACCTTTATTCTTTATTTCCTTATATACTCTATACCTTACAAGCATATAGAAATCGTTAATAATTTTTATTAGTTTGAAATATTAAATATGTAATGCTGTTTTCTTGTTATACTGGATTTTAAAAATTTAACACTATTTTTGAAAATGATTAAAATTTTATGGTGTCAAAAGATTTAATTTTTTAATTATTATGTTTAGTAAAATTAAGTAATAAATTAATTTGGAAAGACGTGTAGTCCAGAAATATATTATAAAAAATTTAGAGCAAACAGGGAAACTGGCCAAATTAAAAGAACGATTTAATTGCTGAATTAAAATTAGTAGTTTCAAAGGTCAGTTTAACTGCAAAATGTAAACTTTCTAATTTTTTTAAAATAACAAATGCCAAATGGCTAAAAGCCTATAAAACAAATTTTGTAGTAAAATGATCAAAAACTTTTAAATTCCACTCAAACTTTCATTATAAAACTGAAAAAAGCGGGAAACTCCTTTGTAAATTAAAATTAAAACAATATGAAAAACTTACTAGAATTTTTGAACGAAAGAAAACTGATGAAACACTTTGGGGCCAAAATTAAAATGGCTCAGTGTTTCAGTTTTCAAACGAGAACCGTGGATAGTATGGTGCAAAGCTGTATGTAAGTAAAGATACTTCAATGGGAGAAATTGCGCTTCGTAACGACCGCAGCGCTCGTAGCGGTGGCGATGTGGAAACACAATCAGTAAAACTGCGCATGCTCCTTTTCTTTTCAGTTATTGGTTGTTTTGATTTGGTTGTTTCTTTGATTCTAACGAAATCTTGTTAGCTTCTAACGTGCTTTGGTTGTGCTATTTACAACTTATTAATTTTGTACTTTTTAATTAAAAAAGGTTCTTTTCAGAACCATTTTTTTTTTAAATTTTCTCTAATGGCATATCGATACTGCGGATTAAGGTTTGCAAGAGTAAGATTTCGTCGAAATCTGATGGAATACATTTCTACACGTTTCCTTGAGACGATGCGTACTTAAGGAAGTAATAAAGAAGAATAAAGACGAGTTTTAGGATATGTATTGTTGAAATTAAAGGTAAAAAAATCTGATAATTAAAAGAATTATTCCCCTATATTTTATAATAACGCAGGTACAAGTTTTTAATATTTTAAAAAATCTTTTTTTTATTCCCTTTCAGAAATATTCAGAGAAAGTTATGTACTATTTAATGTATTTCACTATTAAAATAAAAAGAGCGCTAATTTGAAATGGACCGAATTGAGCATTAATTACAAATTGACTTCGATTTTTTTCATTTAAAAGATGCCTCAGAAGATAAAAAAATCATATCATATTTGAGAAAGTATTTTAGGTAGAAGCTCTGTAAGTGGAGAAGAAATAATGCATAATTTTAATGTTAATAACAATAAACTTTGCATAAAAATGTATTCTTTTCGTATACTTAGGACTCTGAAATACTGTACAAATAGAAAATATATACACTGATATATATAATTACGACGCAATTGCAAAATATTTACATCCAATCGTGTCAAAACCCATTGCGGCCATCTTACTTCCAACCTCCATGACGTCACTGCAGGGGAGAGGAGGAGGGGAAGAGATTTAGTTTACATCGCCACCACTGCAGTGGAATAGCGCTGCAATTTGGCGTCATCTTATAGTATGGGAGGGCCGACGCTTTACTTACATACAGCTTTGGTATGGTGTAAGGTTGCCATTACTTGTGAATACCATTGTTTAATTTGCATCTCATAGAATTTATTTTATTTATTAGAAATATTATAGATTTTTTATATTAGATAATTTATATTGAAGATTTAAGTATTTTCGCTTGCTTATTTCAAACATTTTAAATTTTCAGGTACCTTATTGAAGTGTTAGAACAAAAAGATGAAAATACCAATAGGAATCAATTTTTTGATCCACCAAGACAGAGATTTGGCCGTAAATGTTACAGAAGGCAAAGCTGCATTGAACTTGAATCAGAATAAATGAAAATAGTTTAATATTTAGTGGCCTATAAGATATTCTCTAATTATTACCTAAGAAATAATATAGATTAGCAATAAAATTTCTTTCATTACTTTATGTTGTTTCATACTTTTTTAATCTTTTCAATCTATATATATAAAGATGAATGTATGTGCTTTTGTTCGCGTTTAACTCGGTCACTACTATAGCTATCGTCACCAAACTTTCTACCATTCTTCTCTGGGCCCTGGGAAAGGTCGTCGTCCACTTTGTTCCAAAAAAAATAGCTAAAAACAGAGACATTAATTAAAAACTCTGAAAAAGCTAATTTTCGCCCTCATTTTTCCGAATGGCAACAGTCTCGCACGCTGGAGATAAAAATCTGCTTTATTTCGAGAAGTGTTGCCAATGCTTGCTTATAAATCGTAGAGTTTATTAATAAAAAATTTTTAAGTTTTACAGTAAAATAAAAATAGCATTTCCAAACATTAAATACATTATTCCTGATTCCAAAAATTCGTGGGCAACAATTCCGACTGTTCCCATCTTCGTATGGCTTTAATCAGCCGAGATATTAATTAAAAACTCTGAAAACACTAATATTCTCCCTGATTTTTCCGAGTGGTAGCAGTGCGCTTTGGGTATAAAAATGATTTATTTCGAAAGGTTTTGTTACTGCTCGCTTTAAATCGTAGCGTCTGTTAATCGAAAATTTGTAAGTTTTACGAAATCTATATATATAAAGAAGAAAGTGTGTTTATTTGTTTGTTCGCGTTATTGATTTCTGATCAATTATGTTCAATTTTTTGACACATTTAATCAACTAAAATTGAATATAAGTGAAATATTTAAAGGAACTTCAACTTTTACGACCATTTAATTAGAAAGACGAAAATCTTTAAAAACTGCGTGCCATTGTTGCTGATATAATGAGCGAGAATTGGCTTATTTTTCTACAGAGCTTTTTTATGTGGGTTCCATATCGCGTTAGAATGAAATAAATATGACTATGAATCTTTTTTTTTCATCTTTATTAGAGAAGGATTACAGCGGTATCGCTCTCTCTGTTGTTAGATGCATTACTATCAACCTAACTTAACTAGCATCGGGTAGTTCAGCTAGTACCGTATAATAGACTCCAAGAATTTCAACTCAGTAGTCACACTCAAACTCAGTTCTTCCTCCAGCATTTACGGTGCCCGGAGTAATCAATACAGTTGGCGTCCCATGCAACTTAAATATATTAATATTTCAAACTATGATAATGTGAAATAAACAGTTTAGTTAATTAATTTAAAGCATAAAATTTTCAAAGCCTGCAATCCATTTTTAAATACATTACAAAAATGCTCTCCGTTCAATCGGCTTTGGGGTAGAAAAAAGCATAGATGTTAGGAATGAATTTAACCTAGAGGACATTTAGAATTTCATCCCTTGTTTAGCCTGATTTGTTCCCTACTGAGATTATCAGGTAACTTATCACCCCGTTTATGAAAGTAACTGTAGTTTTTTTTAAGTTAGGAAGGTTTAAGCAAATCTTTCTGTTTAAAACTTAACTAGTACACGACCTGTATTTGCAGAAGTCATCTTCGTAGCTTGTGGAATTCAGCTAATGAATGTGAGTTCAATTCAAATGTAATTTAATGGTGGAGATTTACAAATGCCCAGCTTAGTAAGAGTTAGCTCAGTTTCAGACTAATTACACGAGTAACTGGGGAAAAGCTAACGTCGTATAACGTAATCGCAGAATTGGGCGAGGGAATAGTACAAAACTCAAAGTCCCTGCTAAAGCTCATTAAAGGAATCTTTTTCTTATATACTATCATTTATCTCCTGATGAAAGCCAATAAAGAGTAGAATTGAAAGTATAGATCAAATTCTAAGGTAATAAACTAACTAATTAAATTAAAATCCTTCCAGATTTAACTGATTTTAAGATTTTAAATAAATAGCTACATCATTTCTTTCTATGCATCGGTCTCATTTTGCTTGTTCTCAGGTTAGTCTATTACAATTCAGTCTACGAGAACATCAGGTGCTACACATTTCATGTGCTGAATATTGTCTTGAAGTGTAATATGAAATGATGAATCAGAGTCAAGCATCGATTACAGAATTAGCAGCACAATAATTACAGCATCCTACGACTTACCAGGAATTGTCTTAAATCTATTACATTACCCAAGCCCTCTTTCTTTTTCCTCTTATTCGCTTTTCCTTACTTTTTCTTTCTTAATGGGGTTCTTTCTTTCTCCTGTTCTATTTTTCTTTCTTTCCCTGTCTCTCTGTCATCGTCTCGTATCTTTTAATCAAGTATTCCATCAAAACCTATCATCGTCTTACTAGGGATTTCTATAAATTGCACATTAATAAATATAGAATCTCTCTAAGTTTTGTATGTATCTCATAGGTCCTCGATATGTGCATCACTTTACTCGAACGACGGGATAGCTGATGCCCTTGGAGATGTTGCTTATCAGCCTGTTCATGTCCTATCAGTGATTCTAATTTTGTTTACAAGTCCGGGCGTATGTCTTCTCGAGGCTGTCTTTACAGAAAACAACAACGAAAGTACAGTGGGAGGATGAAGTTACCCGTGCGGCTAAAAGCATTATGTTTTAATTGTTCAACTCTTAATTTAAAGGAGTTGAATATGCTAGCGAATGTTCGCTTACCCGGAGTGCAAGGGAAAAGAATAGAGAGAATTTGAAGGAAGATTTTAAAAGGAACTATTCAAACTTGAAAGATTTTGCAGAGAGAATAATGAAAATTATAAATATGAACAATGATAGAATTGATATTCGGTACTGAGATTCAGATTTTGGACTTTATTTGTTTTTCTTATGTTTTTTTTTATGGCCAGTCATGTTTTTTGATCATACGGCCGGCTTGTGCCGGCTATGAGGATCGGGGCTGTGCCTTTATAATGATAATGATGCTACTGCATATACTGTTCTTTTAGTTAAAAAATAGAGTTGTGTCTTTCGGGGTTCTCGGAGTATAGTACTGTTACAAACATGCTCATGTACTTGTTTGAAAATAGATACATGTCAATAAATTATTACACTTGTAAAAAAAATAATACTGTGTGATATGTGATATAATTCATTAGGCAAGCACTTAAAAATATTGTGCATTTCTTCGATATCAAAGCACTGGTACACTGGTACAAGTGCATAAATATAGCAATATGTTACAATTATAATAATAAATAATAAATCTAAAAGCTCCATGTGATGAGAGTTCAAGAAATATTATTTTAAATTCAAAATAGAGTATAATTAAAAGGCAAAGGACATACATATCTGATTTCAAGCTTCAAGATTTGTTCACTTCTATCATACATATTCTTTACTGGCATTGCCAGATGCAAAAAACAAAAACATACATTTGACATAGATTGTATTGTATTCATTTAATTATTTTTAGTAGAAATGTAATTAAATTATTTTATTTTCCTATGCAACGCAGGGCGTGACGAATTGTAAGAGAAAGCTGAGCCAGAAAAGTAAAAATACAAGAGCGCGTGCATTTAACATTTAATAAATAGATATCTCGTAATTGTTTTTGCTATCCAGAAAAATCAACAAAATACTAGACGATCTCGTGCTTGATTAAAACGCTTATAAAAGTCGGATTAATACATCTCAGCTCAGTAGTAGCTGTTTTAAGCGAATTGTAGTTGTTTACTTAGTGCTGGGATTGATTGTCGCGAATTCGCATGGATATCCAATTAGCTTTCTCTGTTTTGACTTGAGTTCTGTTTTACCTTTTATTAGTTCAAAATATAACTACTGTGAGATTTTGTGATATTGTACGAATATCTCTGAGGAAATATTTCAGTAATTTGTTTTATTTCTTGGGATAAGAATAAATTTTATTAACTTTTTATCGACTTGTGCATTTAATCCATTACGAACCCGTACGCGCGCAACAATATTAATATTTTTATCCCTCTATCTTAAGTAATAACTCTGAGGGTGTCTTTATAATGCCTTTTTCAATCGCTAGCTCACACTGCGAATTAATCCACCAGTAAAAGTGTTCAAAACTTTCCCCAATCTTCACATGTTACGTGGTAAGTGTTCATCATGTGTTATCACGATATCGTTTACATTCAAGTTCTGTTTTACACGGTGATTTTTAACACAATTCTCAGATTTTAGATTGAGCAAATAATCTTTAGAGAAGATTTTTGCATACTTTTTTTGAAAGTTCTTCACGATACAGATGCTTTTTTTAAAAGAATTTCTTTAGTGCTGCGCACTTCAACAGTATATTTGACAGGAGGCAGTTTCTTTTCTAGCAGAAAATGAGCAGGTGAAAGAACTTGTCTCTTATTTCTAAGGTTTGACGATTTATCACCGCTTCTGTTTCTGTCACTACAGTTTCCAATTCTTCGGGTAGCAGTGATTTTCGACCAAACATTTGGCGACATTGATGCCGGCTTGGCGATATCTTGCCAAATGAGCGAGAGAGCCATTTACTCAATGTTAAATGGACTTGCCTTTTTAACTATTTTGCTAGCATTAAAGCTATCATTACCTAAATTTAAAATCTTTTTATGACTTTTTTTTCTCTTTAAAAAACTTCATCATTTCTTTAGTCTATAAGTTTCTTTACATAAAATCCTTAAAAGCTCATTACAAAAAGCAGATTGTTTCGAAAAAAAAAATTGTTAACATTTCACATTAGCCTCAGTTTCTTCAAATTTTAAGGTGCAGTTTTAAAGGAATCTATGGAATTATTAGGAAACAGGAAAATAGAAAGCAGTTCCAATGTTTTAACTGAGACAAAAATTGCTAACCCGTGAATAAAAATCCCATATCTGAATTTCACTTTTATTAGTTTACGAAGTCTTAAACTACTTTATGTGGAGTCAATAAGATATCAGTTCTATTCAAAAAAGTCATATACCAACAAAGATTTAGAAAAATTTTCCATCAGTTGCAGAGATCATTCCCGAAATTGTGAAAAATAATACAACAGAACACTTTTTAGACCACCAGAAAGAATATGGAAAAAGCTACTTATATTCCATATCCAAAAGCAACTTAAAAGGAAATGGCTTCTGTATTTTCCCCTTTTGAAAGAAATGGAATTTCTACGAATATTCTTAAAGGAGATCACAAAGAATTATTTTTAGATTCGTAGCATCCATTTTCTAGGCGCCTTTAACCTTTAATGTAATTTTTAGAAACCAAGTAAAGCTCTCTTTGCTAAAACTGTTTTTTTTCTCTTGAACTGTTACTCATTTAATACTTAGAAAGGCAGATTATAAAGTTTTATCACTGGCACAAAAACTTTTGAATTTAAAGTTTAAAATTGTCCCTCTTTTCAGCACATCACATTGGAGAAAGAAAAGCAGAAAGCTGAAAATAGCAAAAGCCCAATTATGTAAATGGCCCGCGTGTATTAACTAAATGCGCAAAACTATACGAAATACGAAAGAATAGCGAGATACGTTCTCCAAATGACTGAATGGAATAATGTCTGTAGTTTAAGTTTTGTTGATATTGCCTGCAATTAATATTTAACTCCTACAGACTGCCTGTAGTTAATATTTAATTCCTGCAGATGTTGCATGCAGTTAATATGCCTTTGCCTACGGTAAATTTGTCAGGACTGAGTGTTCGGTGCATATTCTTGGCAAACATCTTCGTGAAACTCCTTATGTCCTGATCTTGAACAGGGAGCTAAATGCAGCTATATTCGGTGGTCGGATACTGTGGAAAGTTGGAGAATAACTGCACTTGAAAGGGATTTAAAATCCTCTTTTATTAGATCACAATTATTTACAACCACTTCCCAACTCGGGAGGGATACAGAAAGTAAAGACCACACTTAGGTCTAAAATGAACAATTAAATAATATTTAATCTAAAGCTAAATATAACTTAAATAGTCGTTGCTCGCAGAGCTATACGCGAGGTTGGCCTCTAACTAAATGGTGCGTAGCAAGCTTTACTAATACTGACGCACTTCGATTTATTTCAATAAGCAATCACGTAAAAGCACTATGGCTTAGAATTTAAATGCTAGCTGGTCAGGCAAACGTCGAATAGAGTGACCGTGATCTGAGACTAAAAGCTCTCTTACACTGAGAGGTTTCTACCTCTTGCTTAAATAGAACTTGGCTCCACTTCAAATTAGCGTAAGCTGAAAACGCGCGCTTCTTCTGACGGGAAGTTGAAAATGAGAAGAGATAGAAAGATTTAAATTAAAATAAAACTTTGTTAGTTTAACTAAAACCTTACAAATTTAAAGAAATTTTTTAAAAATTACGGAAGACATTAATTAGATCTTTATCCATTCAGTGGAACTAGATTGTCAACCTAGTGAAGAAATTAAATAGCGGGTATGTAATTTTGAAAGCAAGTCAGTAGTTTTATCTCTGGATCATTGTAGGCATCCGTAAAACCTTTACTTGCTGGCTTCTATAGCGCAGCGGTTTAACAGTTTTCCGTGAGAAGAGGAAGCCTATGATTCTAAACTGAAATTTTTATGAGTTTTGTGTCAGTTAAAGCTTAGCTCTTTATATTATTCAAGGTGATATGCAGCATATAGTATAACAGCATGATGTAGTTTCTTATGCCGCCCAACCGATATAGTGGTCAGCGTTGCTGACTGTAGTGCCGAAAGGTCCGGGTTCGAATCCCGGAGAAGACATGGATGTTTGTAAATGTATAGTGTCTGTGCGGCATGGAGGCACTCTGATATGCGGCGAACCCCCCCCCGAGAGGGACGGGTAAACCTCGAGATGCTCTCTATCAAAACTGGGGGCGGAACTGAGCTAAATCGCACTGTCACTTGCAAAGAGTTCAAGACTGTTGCAAACGACAGGCGTAAACTCGTTCTCCTCGCCACGAGGATTTTCGTGGACTTGGGTTGACAAGTGAGCATCAGCAACAACAACAGTTTCTTATGATTAACTGATCGTAAACCAATGGATCCAGCTTAAGAAATCAATGAAGTAAAATAATATTTTAGACTAAGCAATTTGGGCCATATGACCGCTTTTAGGAAAAAATATAAAATTATATAATTCTATGGTCATTTTCTACAAATAAAATTCTGACTACTGTTAAAATGTTCCTAACATTAAAAAGTTGAGAAATAAAATAACCGGTTCCGTAACATGAAAAATTAATGAAATAAATTTGTCAAAATTGTATTATTTAAACTGATTTCAACCAATAAACAGAAATAATAAAAGAAAAATTTATAATCTATGGAAACTTCCATTTACAGTCTAATGCAAGCAAGAGTTTATTTCTGAAGAAAGTTATAGAGATATTTAAGAAGTACACAAATTATAAAATTCTGAAAACATTGCGATCTAATCTTCGCATGCTGATTCTAATTTAAAGCCTAAAATAGTTTTAAACAGCTTTTTGTAAGATTAGAATATTAGTTTAAGAATTAATCCCTCCAAGAATGCAAGGAATAGAATATATGTTTGGTTTGATTTATCTGATTACGGCAAAGCACTCGATGGTATCTGTCTAAGACGAGTAATGCCTTCGTGGATGACTTTCTAAGGGGAACTGCCACGTACATACTTTACACATAGAGAAATACATATGTTACACTTTGCCTAAGCAGTGTGTGAAATGCTTAGTGGTTTCATACCAGTTTTTTGCGTTCTATAAAATGCCTAGGTATTCTATAGAATGCCGGGTTTCATACTTTACCGGTAACATATTATACAGTTTATATGATATCACTGCGAATACTTTTGAGTTTGAATTTCTTATGCATATTCTTATAAGCTTAATAAAATTCAAATAAATTTTTAGTTTTAATCTTAATTTGTATTTTGTTGTTGCATGTCAGCTATTTTCTGTGGTTTGTATTTGTATACTAAACACAAATTTTTAGTTAAAGGACTGTGATGCTCCTCGCCTTTTGTATAAGATAAACGTCGAGGAATCTAATAAACTGCGTTGCGACTTATCGCCGAGTTCAGACAACTAAAACGTAGAATCGAGAAGGGTTAAATTGCTCTTTTCACTCAAATAAATAATACAGTCGGCCCCCTTC
>KK113640.1:0-38696 GCA_000611955.2 Stegodyphus mimosarum | reverse complement strand
TCCTCTATTCGGCTTTAACTGAGAAAAAGAAACTAATCCTAATATTAAATAAACTAGACTTAGCCGAAGCAAAACACAATTATCTAACGTATTTAGCCCTTGTTACAACTTTTTATGGTATAGAGGGCGCTGTTGCGCCAAAAGAATATACTGTGTTTACATTATGTAATTGTTCGTTCGCCGTTGCTATGCTATTGCAGTACTGTGATATATCTTGTTTATGTTTTTATTAAACGGAACATACTCATCAGTTTTGTGTACCAAAACAGGATCAAATAACCACCTATGTAAAGTCGTCGAAACCAAAGTAGCATTCGTATAATAATCGTCAATTGTTGTCTTCGCCTTTCGAATTTCGCATTCGCATTTGGTTCGTAATATGTGATGACATCGGCCTACGAACGTCGTATGATGGTGTGAAAAAATAGTTTTGTTGAAAATTTGTTTGAATAGAATATTTTGTAATTGTTGAAGTATTGAATTAGTAAATTTATTTGATGTCGTTGATCTTGTTTTGGTAAAAATTTGGAAACTTTCGTTTTCGTATATACTGTTGCGTGCGTACGGCTTCGTTATGAATTGAATACACAAGTCGTTAAAAAGTTAACAAAAATTTATTCTTTCCACAAGAGATAAATCAAAATGCTGAAATATTTCTTCAGAGATATTTGTACAATATCTCAAACGTTTAGTAAAATTCAATTCAAAACAGAGAAACTAATTCTATCTCACAGCGAAATCGCTACAGCATAAAGTAAACAAACAGCAGTTCGCTTTACACAGCTACAACTACAACTGAGATGAGTCTAGTCTAGTCTGAATATCTATCGCCGGGATACCACATAAGATGCGGTGTATCCGGCTCACTGAAGTTTGCAACAAAGTGCTCCTAATGTATTTTTCCTGACAAGTAAGCAAGATAACTGAAGCAAGAGGGAGATAACTGAAGCAAGATGAGAGTAGAGAAAAGAACAGGGGTGCCAGACATCGCAATGCAAGGAACCAAGACCAACGATGGAGAGGATATCCTGACAAGTCATAATTCATGAGCAAGTGCTATGAGTACATAGCAAAATACAATAAATTAAAATATAAGGAATACATAAACAATAATAATGAATAACAAATAAGAGTACATGAAACACTGCAAATTCAATAAATTTTAGAACATACTTATACAGTAACAGATGAAGTTAATATTTACATACACTGGTGTGCAAAAATTAAGGACGAAGTCGAAAAATTAGCATATCAGCTGAACGAAGAGGCAGAGCGGTCAGCAAGACCAATCAGGAGATTAAGTAATGTGATGTACGGTAGCACATGCGCAGATATGCAGGTAGACGTAATGGAGGAGTGCCTGAGTAGTATAAAGCATGTTGTCGTTGTAAGATCAGTATTTCTGGCAAAGAGATTGCACGCCGTATAGCAGTTAAAATAACACCGAGTTGCTGCCTCAGCGAGAAATGGCGAATAATCAATCTGTTAGACGACATCTGGATGCTTTTACCCGAGGTCGAATCATTGGGAAGTTGGAGGAAGGCCGCAGTGTGACAAGTGTTGCAGAGTTCGAAATTGCTCACAGCATCGTTTCACGACTTTGGAGACAATTTCAAACTACAGGAACAGCTATCCGGGGGTTTAGTAGTGGTCGTCTACGAGGAACCACACCCGCAGATGGCCGGTATATTGCCTTACAGGCCAGAAGAAACAGGCGGCAGACAGCGGGAGAAATCGCTAGACACACGACACAGGCGACTGGACGACCGATATCGCGTTTTACCGTGGCCAGAAGACTGCACGGTGGTGGTCTGTTTGCACGACGCCCTGTACGGTGTGTACCTCTAACGCCTGCCCATCGGAGAAGGCGTTCTCTGTGGTGCCGGGAACACCGGAATTGGAGAGACAATGAATGGGGACGAGTACTCTTTACAGATGAGAGCAGATTCAGTCTGAGTAGCGATTCTCATCGCATACTCATCTGGAGAGAGCGGGGAAGCCGCAATCATCCCTCGAACATCATTGAAAGGGACAGGTATGGAGGTGGCGGTGTTCTCGTTTGGGGAGGCATCATGCTTGGTAGTCGTACAGACCTTCACATCTTCGACGCAGGTTCAGTCAACGGGACCCGTTATTGTAACGAGATTCTTCTTCCATATGTGCGTCTTTTTAGAGGCGCTATGGGTCCGCAGTTCCTTTTCATGGACGACAATGCACCATGTCATCGCACAGTAGCTGCCGAACAGCTCTTAGAGAGTGAGGATATTGAACGTATGGATTGGCCGGCACAATCTCCGGATCTCAATCCCATCGAGCATGTATGGGATTTTCTAGGCAGACGCTTGGCAGCTCATACCTTACCACCAGTAACGATTCCGGAGCTTCGATTGGCGCTGCAAGACGAATGGGCAGCAATGCCTCAACAACTCATTGACACCCTCATTCTCAGCATGGGCAGACGCTGTGAAACCTGCCTAGCAGTCAGGGGAGATCATATCCCCTATTAAAGACCGGATGTTTCTTGCTGGACACCCATCACAGGGATGTTTCGGCCTTCAGTCGTATTGCTCTCCATGCTACTTTTTCAATAAAGTTTCTTTTTATCCCTCTGATTTCTCTTTTAGTAAGTGTTGCTTACACGTCCTTACGTATTGGGGATATTACGATATTAAATGTGTTGATTTGAAAAGCTTTTGTACAAAGTTATATTGAAAAAACCGTCTCGTCCTTAATTTTTGCACACCAGTGTATATACACTGCAGCAATAACTGCAAAGTTCAATTACTATGTCGGGAAGTTTAGATCCCTAGTCAAATGTGCCGCAAGAGGTCTTAAGTTGTAGTCTTCTTCAAGGGCTACGTAGTCAAAAACTGAGAATTTATTCAAGTGTTCACATCTTAGTGCCTTTTTAAAGAAATTTCTATTTAGTCTGTGTAAATATTCATTCAGGTATTCAATCCTGAGATCCTTATGCAGAGTTTCATTCTTGACGTAGAAATGAGCGTTCGTAATAAGTCGCAAGGCCTTGTTTTGCAGCATTTGTAATTTTTCTATATCCTTCCTAGTATAGGTGGTCCAAGCTGGAGAGGTATAAGTCAGGATTGGTCTAATGATTGCGATATAAATGTGCCTTTTCTTGGCAAGTTCTAAATTTGATTTAGAGCCGATTAGTGTTTACACCAGTAACACCAGTTTACACCAGTGATTTAGAGCCGATCAAAAATTTCCCAGTCCGTCTGTTTCTTCATTTTATTATTTAATATTTGTGACGTGCCCAAAGTAATTACTACAGGTACATGGTCTGATGTCAGGTCTTGCAGAACTTCTAAACACATTGGGATGTCTGTGGTTGATAGGATTATATCTAAAATGTCACCCCTGCCTGGGTTACTAGGGAGAAATGTATAGTCCGTCGGAGCATAAAAATATACAGGATGATTTAATATGTATTTTAAGAGAGCTGCTCCATTTCTATTAGAAAATCTACACCCCCACTCTCTGCTTTTAGCATTTAAGTCGCCTGCAAGAATGGTGGGTTTGTCCAGAGGTAGAGGTTCTTCCATGATTTTCTCTTTGATGTATCTGTGTGGCGGATTATACAAGTAAAGTACGTAATTCCATAATCTGGTAATAGAACTGAGACTGTAACGGCTTCATGACCATTCTGCCGATCTTCCTTAATTAATGAGATGAGGTGTTTCAATTCGGCTTTTATAAGTTTTTTAATTATTCACTAGAACAATCTCGATTTTTCTAGATTTTTCTGAATGGCAACAGAATTACGAGATAAATTATTTATTAAATATTAAATGCACACGCTTTTTTATTTTTATTTTTCCAACGTAGCTTTCTCTTCAAAAATCGTTTGCGTTGCACGGGAAAAATAAAGCAACTTTAATTACAATTCTAAATAAATAGCCAAATAAATATGAAACCCCTAACAATACTGAATGTTTGCATTTATGTTTAGAAAGTTCGAATGTATTTGCAAGTAAGAATCTGTTGTGTTTTTTTTTTCTTTTTTTTTTTTAGAATTTGGTGTTAATGATTGACATGCGATTTGTTGTTGAAAATTACAATTTGTTTTCGTAGAATTCTAGAATTAGAATTTATTGTTAAAATATTTGAAGGGTAAAATTTGTTGCTAGAAATTGTGAAAATGGTTAAATTATTAAAGCTGGGAACTAAGCGTGACACACATCGAGAACAAACTCTAAAGTAAGTAGAAAAAATCAACAAATATTTGAATGAATCGGATATCGACATAGATGTATGTGATTCATATTTAGAACAGTTGAATAATAAAATCGAAATTGTTAACATACTAAATAGACTTTGATGAGTTGTTGAAGGAAGAAATCGAAATTAACCATGAAATTATCACGGTAGGTGACTCTAACGAAAAGGTAATACCAGTTAAAAGTAAAGATCCAAAACAAAATTAAATCATTTGGAAAAGTTTCATATCAGTCAGGTGAACAAACGTTAAACCCAGAAAATGTTCATGTAGAAAATAAAGCCGTGCACTTAGAAAACAGAACTAAATTCCCTAAACTTTCGCTTCCTCGATTCTGTACAGAGCCTTCAGAATATTTAGGTTTTTGTAATCAGTTTGAGAATTCTGGGCATAACAATTCTAATTTAACTGAGGTTGACAAATTTTGCTATTTTAAAGTTGTTATTAGGTAGTAGAGCCATTGCTAGCATTAAAGGCTTCTGAATTACTCCAGAAAACTATAAACAGGCTGTTAAATTAATTTCCGAAACATTTGAACAAAGAGACATTTTAATAAATGCTCACTTGTCAAATTTGTTAAATCTGACTCTTGTAAAAAATGCTTCTAACATTCAGGCTCTTCGGAATCTTTATTTTGAAGCCCAATTTCAAATTAGATGTTTAGAGGAATTGAATGTCAAATCGAAAATGTACACAACAATACTAACTTAACATAATACTAAAAAATCAGCCAGGAGAACTGGCTCTTAAATTTTCGAAGCAAAATATAAATAATTGTCATGATTTACAGGGATTGATGAAGTTCTTAGGCAATGCCATCAGTGCAAGAGAAAAGGCATTTCGTAGTCATTCCAATAACGTATCTCCATGTAATAATTTTCATTCTAACCAACACAAAGTAGTTTTCAAAACTAGAAACGAAATTTCCATCCGAGTCGTAGCAATCAACAAGCGTCAGTACCAGAATTTATGGCGAAAACTTCTCAACTTTGTTTATTCTGCGGTCAAGGTCACTGTAAGACTGAATGTGAAATATTACTGTGCGACAAAAAGGGGATAAATTAATTAAGGAAAAGAGGTGTCTGTTGTTTTGTAACAAAAATTGTTTTGTGAAAAAATGTATTGCTAAACAGTGTCATTCTCCGCTGGCAGACATGCCAAAGCTATTTGTTTTAAATTTGAAAATTCTAGCAAATGTAAATCTAATTCGAATCCGGAAGATCAAAAACCAAAGGAAATGGAAATTCAGCCTACTATTTCGAATTCAGTTGTAAATGATAGGAATGTGATTTTATTGAAGTGTGTTAGGACAGAAATTGTTGGTCGTAAATCATCAGGTATAATTATTGCAATATTTGATAGCGGGAGTGAAAAAAGTTTTATCAAAAGAAATGTTTGGAATTAAAATGTCTAGGGTCAGAAACATCAAAGATTTATTCGTTTGCAGCAAAGGGTCCTTAGTTGCAAACTTGTCGCAGAGTGAAAGTCAGATTGCCAAATATTTTGGACGGAAATGAAGTTGTAATACACGCGTTGGAAACAGATGAAACTTCGAGGGCTACGATTAATATGTCGAATGAGGGTACGAGGTCTGAAATGGAAGCTAAGGGATTCACTTTAACGTGGGGATATAAACAAGCGTTCGATGATAATGAAATTTCCTTGCTAATAGTTTCAGATTTTTATTGGAATTTTGCAAGTAATCAGGAAAAGGCTTTGAAAGGGTGAATACGACATTGATAGCTGTAAACACTGAACTTAGGTGGTCCTTGCAAGGAAATTGTGGTGATCTGAGTAAGACTGCTGGTTTAAACTTAGTTTTGGGTGATCAAGCACTGTGTCAGCTAAATCCAGGCGTTTCTGAGAACTGGAAAGTTTAGGTATTACAAACAAAAAACGGAGTGTTTGACTTCAGTGAACAGGAAATACTTGAGGACTTTAATAACTCTGTTGGGTTCGTAGATGGAAGATATTGTGTAAAGTTGCCGCTTAAAGCAGGTATGCAGGAGAAATTGGCGAATAATAGGGAAATGGCTCGGAAATGTTCCTAAGGTCTGGTTAGGAGATTTAGAAATGCTACACTTTTTTTTTTTTTTTTTAGGATTATAAAAAGGTAATTGATTATTATCGTAAGGAAGGTATCACTAAGAACTCGTCGTCAGATATTGAAGTGTCATGTTCTGGGCAGTCATTTTACTTACCTCACCATGAGGTCATTCGCGAGGACAAATTTACTTGTCGGCTTAGAATCGTGTTTGATGGTTCTTTTCATGAAGGAGGACAACTTTCGATTAATGACTGTTTATTCAAAATACTAAATTTATATCCAAATCTATTTGAAATTATTTTGGAGTTTCGGCAAAATACAATCGCCTTTACAGCCGATATAAAGCAAGCATATCTACAAATTTTGATCTATTCTAGTGACAGAAAACTTACTAGATTCTTCTGGAGCGATGTATAGCGGTTCTGATTTATATCAAGAAATGAACTTTAACAGAGTTTTATTTGGACTAAAACCAAGTCCATATTTATTAGCTTCAACTCTGAAATATCATTTTTGATAAATGTAAACAGGAATTTCCCGATGCTTTCAAACTATTGCCAGCGTGGTTTTATATCGATGATTTGGTTGGAGGCGAAGAAGACTTGCAAGCGAAGATTACGACTGAAGGTGTGGAAATTCTCAAACGAGGTAGCATGATATTACGAAAATGGAAAACCAATTCCATGAAACTTCGTGAGCTGTGGAAGGATGCTGAGGTCGACATCGATGAGGAAAAGAGCTCAGGTACGTGACTTGACTCATTATCCAAAGTGTTGGGTCTAGTTTGAGACCCAGATGCGAACAACGTGAAAGAACTATCAAAGTTTGTCAAGAACGGAACAGCTTCGAAAAGGTTTATTCTTCAAGTAGTGGGTCATGTTTATGATCCTATCGGATTTCTAAGGCCTTTCATTATAAAGTTGAAGTGCATTCTACAAGAACTTTGAACTCATGATATGGACTGGGACGATAAACTTCCATCGTCACTGGATCACAAGTGGCAGTTGTGGCGCAGTGAAGTCGAACACTTCGAAGATCTCATGATTCTTAGATGTTGTTTTTTCAATTTGAACTGTAAATTTATTTCCTTTGAAATTCATTCTTTTTCAGATTCTTCTCTTTTATCCTATGAAACATTGCTGTATTTAAGAGCTATAGTTGAAGATGGAAGGATAAGTATTAGTTTTATTTGTTCTAAATGTCGTGTAGCTCCTCTGAAAGATCTTACATTGGCAAGACTAGAATTAATGGGAGCTTTGTTATCCGCAAGACTACGCCAACAAGTAAGTATATGTTTAAAATTTAATACTTCTAGTTATTTTTGGACCGACTCGATGATTACGTTATTTTGGATTAAGGAACAATCTAGTAAATACAGAACTTTCGTAAAAAATAGAATAGAGGAAATTCAATCTTTATCAGATATCAATAATTGGGCTCATTGCTTTGAGAAGGATAATCCTGCAGATATCCTGTCCAAAGGCATTTCGGCAACAAATTTAGCTTCGAACCAGCTTTGGTGGCACGGTCCACCGTGGCTAAGTCAATCACTTGAATACTGGCCTACTGAAAGGGAAAACTTAAAATCTACAGACGTAGAGCTAAAAACGGAATTTGAAAAAACAGCGCAAAATAAATGTTGGGTATAAAATTCTTAATTTATTTTAGATTTAAGGAAATATAGTTGTTTGTTAAAAATACTAAAAGTAACTGCACTAGTTAAACGGTTTGTTAATAAACTTCAAAAACGACAAACGATTGCAAGTCCTTTCACAGCTGAAGAACTTCAAAATGCAGAAGCAGATTGGATAAAACATGAGCAAAACATTGAGTTTAACCTAGAATTACAGAACATTCAAAATGGTAAGTCGTTTCATAAAGAATCTTTCGAATCCGCTTTCGAATTTAGCCCCATTTCTCGACAGTTGTGTATTGCGCATAAAAGAAAGATTAGGAGAAGGAGAATTTCCAATGGATGAGGCTCACCCTGTGCTTCTTCCTAAGCAGTCTAGATTTACGGAGCTAATTATTATTGGAGAGTATAATAACTTTTTTCATGGTGGAGTGACATTCACGCTCTCCAAAATTAGGTCTAGATTTTGGATTTCATGAGGTAGACAGATTGTAAAAAGAGTATTAGGTAACTGCTTAATTTGTCGAAAATATAAGTTGAAACCAGCTAAACAAATAACTAGTCAACTACCAAACAATAGAATTACTGAAAACCCTCCTTTACTGTAACATGAATAGATTTCACTGGACCAGTTTTAATAAAATCTACAAAGGATACGCCTCAAAAGGCTTATATAATATTATTTACATGCAGTGTAACTAGAGCTGTGCACATTGAATTAATCACAAATATATCAACAAAAAATTTTATTTTGTCATTAAGGGGATTTTTAACTAGGACAGGAAATTGTAAAGTTATCATTTCCGACAACGCTAAGAGCTTCAGAGCCACTAATGAAATTCTGAAAGAATTTGCAAAAATTATAATAGATTCGAAATTAAAAGATTTCATTTCAATAAACGGCATAACTTGGCAATATATTGCGCCTCACGCGCCTTGGGTGGGTTTTATGAAAGGCTTATGAAAAGTATCCAAAGAACCCTTAAGAAAGGTTCTCGGAAAGGCTCTTCTTAACTTAGAAGAAATGATGATTATTCTGTCAGAAATTGAGTTTATTCTAAATCACAGACCTCTTACTTATGTCCACAATGAAATAAAAGAGCCACAAACTCTCACACCTGCCCATTTCTTGTTTCCAAGGCAAGAAAATGTTTCTTATCCTGTACATTTTGCAGACCTTTTCAGGAATGAACCATTTAACAGGCAGACTTTGATCAAACTAACCTTTTGAAACAAATTTGGAAAAGGTGGAAGGAGAATTATCTCCTCGAATTACGTTCTGCGCACACTTTTCTAAATCCATCTCCTGAAAGGAATATTAAAAAGGGTGAGGGTGTATTGTTGGAGGGGTTGACGTAATCAAAATTATTATAGCCTATTGGAATTATAGAAGAAGTTTATAAAGGTAGAGATGGGTATGTGCGTTCATGTTTGATTCGTACTTCCCAAGGACTTTATCGAAGACTCCTCCAACTGATCTATCCTTTTGAAGTTTAAAAGTTCTGTTATAATATATGTGTCATATAGTATTAATTTGGAATGTTATTTTGAGTATTGATTCGTGTATATTGATTTGTAATTATATCAACATTACTATTGATTTGTAAATTTAGTGTACTCTTAACAGAATGTTACAACTTTCTATAATATAGAGGTGCTGATACACCAAAAGAATATACTGTGTTTACATTATGTAACTGCTCATTCGCCGTTGCGATGCTGCTGTATTACTGTGATATATGTTGTTGGTGTTTTTATTAAAATATAAACGAACTGTTGTCATCAGTTTTGTATACCAAAACAGGGTCAAATAACCTACGACGTAAACTCGTCAACAAAAGTTAGCATTGTATACGAATGCTAACTAAACAAATTCTATACGAATGCTAACTTTTGTTTAATGTGAAGAATCGTCAATTATTGTCTTCGCCTTTCAAATTTCGCATTCGCATTTGATTCGTAATAGCCCAACAGCTTCAATAATGAATTAAGTGTCTATCATATCCAGTTACGCACGCGGTTAGACGGAACATTTCCGAGAAACGAGATTCTAGTAGCACTGGTTTAAACGAGAAATGTTCCATCTAGTCGAGGACGGGATGTCCCGGCTATGAGGAACATTTTGAAACTTTTCCGAAAATGTTTCGTTCACAGCTGTGTTTCGCGTAGAAAAGATCAACCAATCAGACGAAAGTTCTGCTTCTGAAGGATCACGGGTAATTTTCAGTATGGCGATGACTGCAAACTGTGAGATCCTGAACGGTGGAAATAGAAGCCGATTTAATTGAAGAAATACGGAAAAAGGCCTTATGTATATTGCTGTTTTGTTGTAGTATGACTGTATAAGTCATTTTTAAAATGTTTATATATTCATTAAATTTATAGCTGTGGAAATTTCAGGGTAGACAGTATTTTATGACGTGCTATTTCTGAGGATTTGTTTACAAATTATTCTTCGCCAAATTTGTCGTATTTCTAGTTTATTTGAAGTTACTTCTAATTCATATAACGATCATGTAAGTGGCAGCAAATGTAGTCATAAGTTCTTTGCACTTTATCACGGATATGGAATTTTCTATGTCTTAAATCCCATCCTATTACTCCAAATGAAAAGAACTCAAGAATATGCAAAAAAAAAATAGCTTTATTATGAAAAGAATTTGAAGAAAGATTTAAGGAATTTAATAATTTGGAGTCCGATTTTAAATTATTTTCATTTCAATAAAAGCGAACATTAATATCACACTAGGTAGCTTGTTCAATATAAATCTTGTTCAAAGATTCGGAGATAAACATTCATTGCGTGAAAAACATTCAACAGTTTTCTTTAAAAAAATAATAAACGTAACTATTTAAGTTTTTAGTAATAAATGCTTGTTCCTTACAGGGCTATCTCAATTTTAGAGCCTTCATCTTTGGACTTTCACATACGTCAGGACCCTGAGAAGACTCATTCGGGAATCTGGAAAAAGAGGAGTAGTGCATCTCTGCATGCCAGAATAACCAACAAAGTACACTCCCTTCCAAAAGTTAAGCACAGAGAGGAAAATGCTAATTTCCGGAAGCCAATCAGAATTGAAAAGGATGCAATTCGCTGCAGAGGTAGATGGAAGTATGCAAATATGTTAGGTAACAGCCAATCGCGCTTTCATGTCAAGAAATATGCAAAAAAAGCAGTCTTATAAGAAGCCAGCTTTATGAAGGGTTACAGAAGTTGATTGTAAGTGCTGATAGAAGGTGTTTAAAACTTTCGTACAATTTGTTTTCAAGACATACGTGTTTCTATGACTTCCAGAAGACGAATGGAATATTCTGAGCGCTGGCGTGCTATGGGGCGCATTGAAGCAGGACAGTCGGTCACAGATGTTGCTCTTTCTTCGGCGTTCATCATTCTGTAATTTCACGTTTCTGGAAACAATTCCAAACCACACAGACAGTTGTCCGAAGGTCCGTAGCCGGTCGCCCAAGGGCTACAACCCCCGCAGAAGATCGATATATTGCTATTGTAGCCAAGCGGAATCGCAGAGCGACCTCCACACGTGTGACATCTATGGTTACAGCGTCCATTGGTAAGGATATCTGCAGCAACTGTACGCCGAAGATTACATATGAGTGGACTGTACGCCCAGGTACCTGGAGTTTGTGTTCCTCTATCCATCTAATCAAGAGGGGCCGATTACAGTGGTGCCGGGAACATGTCAATTGGAATGTGTCTGACTGGGGCAATGTCATGTTTACTGATGAGTCAAAATTTGCTCTGGAGCCACATGACAAGCGTATAAGGATATGGCGTGAACAACGAACACGCAATCAGTCCCAAAACATCACCGAACATCACGCATTCCGAGAAGGAAGCATTATGGTGTGGACAGGGATTTCATTAGGATACAGCAGCGACCTGCACATCTTTAAACGGGGTTCTTTGACGGCTGTCCGGTATCGAGAGGAAGTCTTAGAACCCACTGTGAGATTGTACGCTGCAGCAGTTGGCCCTGCTTTTGTTTTAATGGACGATAACGCACGTACCTATAGAGCTGACATCGTCGATGACTACCTGGAGAGTGAAGGGACTGAGCCTACCATATTCGCCCGACCTTAATCCCATTGAAAATCTTTGGGATGCTCTCGGCCGTGCTGTATCTTAAAGTTTCCCACCTCCAGCCACTCTTGTTGAGCTGGAAACTGCTCTGCAAGAAGATGGCGATTGCTTATTTCTGCGGTGTTTGACTGCCTAATTGAAAGCATGGTCACAAGGTGTAAACTTTGTGTACAAATGAGGGGGGATCACAAACCCTATTAATGTCCTTTTTTTTTCATTTTATGCTGTTTATTTTCACTTTATACATAATTCTGTTTAAGTCTCCAGTATGTCATTATCTGATCATTTACAAAAATTTAATATTATTTTCATTTCTGTGTATAATTATTGATTTTATTTTATGCATAAATATATATGCTACTTTCCTGCCGAATTTTGTGTCAATCAAAGCAGTATTTGTTGATTTTTTTGCATTTTACATCTTCGTGCTTAACTTTTGGAAATGAGTGTATTAGATAAATGCTTGAATGTTATAAAATAAATAATTCTAGTTATCGATACTTTTAATGGCGAATTAATGATAAAATAATTAATAATTTATTTTATTCTTAATTATTGGTTTTTTTTATATAACAATCTATACTGTTTATTCAACTCTGTTTGCAAAATGGATTGAAAATGGCATGAAGATTTAACTATCATAAGTTCTCTTTTCTTAGCATTCAACAGAAATTTCTTCGGTGAAAGATAATCATATTCGATCAATTTCGATTTTTTTTAGCCGCTGTCAAGTTTGGATAAAATCAATCGAATTTCGGACGAACGGACGTTTCTCATAGATTTGTGCTGCCATCTGTTGAGTTTCATCTAAGCAATTTTTCCTCTCTCTAATTTCAGTAAATGTTTTGTTCCTCCGTAAAGAAAAATACAAACAAAAGTGTTCTAGTGTATATAAAAACATCTAGCAAACGTCCGGCCATTGGAAAAAACATATGAATGCCTCAGAGCAGAAGAACTATATTTTATGTTACACACAAACTTTAGATGGATCTTCTTTAAGCAAAATTTTAAATACAACTTCTTCGTTCCTGTGTATTTCTAACATCTGTTCATACGCAAAACACTCCTTGGAAATTGAATATGTTCTTCATATTTTTAGCCTCTCTAACTTGGATAATTTCTCAAAAAACTGTACAAAAATCTTTAAAATTCTCAAAATATATCTTTTAACAGTTTCGGGTTATCTTGACTGGTATAACTTGTTTAATAATAGAATAATATCTTTAAGAATAAATAATTTAGCTTTAAGATTTGTACAGAATAGTCTCAACAATCTAAGTTCTTTGTGAAACATTAAGTTCTAAGAAAGAAATCAAGAACTGTAAAAATATAGAAGTTTTCATAATCCTTTCAAAAATATAAACATTTCTTCTCAAAGGATGCATATAAAACGAATTTATCATTTATTTCCTCTAGTAGAATGATACAGAACTTGGTATGACAGAGAAGGAATATTGATAAGGTTAACAATACACGAAAAGTCTTAAATCAGATTTTCTGTGTGCACGAGGAGACAGTTGAAAAACAGAAGGAAAAAAACTGTTTCGAATTCCATGTGAATGTGCAATGCGCTGAGGGCTGTACTAAACACAAGGATTTAATTGTGCATTTAGTGTCACACGATAGAAAGAAAAGCTTTTCAGTACAGTAAAACGTGACCACACTTGTTGTTTATAGTTAACACACAAATTAATCCTCCTAAAAATATTTAAGAGGAAAAAAAAAATGAAAGAATTTTCTTAATTTGTTTTGCATTTGGATATAACAAGACTGTTTATCAAATTCGGCTGAAATGACTTCATATGGTAATAGTAAAATACGTGCTGCTACGACAGGTTTTTTTTTTTTTTTTTTTTTTTTTTTTTTTTTTTTGTGTGTGTGTGTGTGTTACTACAATTCTACAGCCATTTCTTGATACTGGGAAGAAAAGTGAGAAATAATTACTTTCTTCAGACGGAGAAGAAAAGTGAATAAAATATTTAAAAAAATTAAATAAAATTTTAAAAGGTGTCAGATTTTAAATTACGTCCAAAGGGGCGTTTTTTTACATTTTGTGAGTTACCTTTATTTATTAAATGTCATGTTCTTTGCACTACAACCATAAAATTCAGTTCAAGAGCAATATCGGAAAATAATTTTAAAATGCGCATATCTTTAGAATTTCTGATACACAGTCTCACGCGCTGGAAATAAAAATGTTTTTTGTCTACAGTGTTGCCATTGCTTGCTTAGAAATTGTTTTGTTTGTTAATCAAAAATTCGTTAAAGTGTTACAAAATATTAAATCGATAATAAAACAAATTTCAAATTTCAAATTTCAAATTTGGTCTTCCAGATGCCCGTATTCGGGTGGAAACTTTCAATATTCAAATTTTGATGGCTCTAGGTACCGTCGTTTTATCACAATACGAGAAGCATATATACATTCATGCAGATTCTCCATTTTTTGTTTTCTTTAAATATAAAACAAGGCTCTAATATTTGTTGGCAACAATTTGAAAATAATTCGCCGTTTATACACTCACGTTTGTGAAAATTGCAACACCAAGAAGGAATCGTCATAATTGAATGCAATTTAATACACAGTTGAGTGGTAGTGGTACAAATAAATGATTAAATGTTCAAAGCAAACAAACAAGAACAAGAGATCAGAATCAGTATTTTGTGTGGCCACCACGCGCCGCAATAAGTGCTGCTACACGACGTGGCATGGAGTCAAACAAAGTTTGAATGTCTGACTGAGGAAGAGCATTCCATATCGTTTGTACGCGTACCCAAAGTTCGTCTGCAGACGCAACAGGACGAGGATCACGAGCAACACGCCGACCAATGACATCCCACACATGTTCAATTGGCGACATATCCGGGGAACACGCAGGCCAAGGAAGAAGCTGTACCTGCTGCGCTGCAAAGAAGGATTTAACAATCCGAGCAGTATGAGGGCGGGCATTGTCCTGTTGAAATACAGCGCCTGGCAAGCTTTGAAGGAAGGGAACAGCTTCGGGCTGTAGAACTTCACGGATATACCGGTTGCTGTTCAGATTGCCCACAATTCGTAGCAATTGAGATCGTCTATGATATGCTATGGCGCCCCAGACCATAACTCCGGGTGTTCGTCCACTGTGGCGTTCGATAATGCACTCCGGAAGGTGGCGTTCACCGGCATAGCGTCTGACACGAATGCGGCCATCATGGTACCACAAATTAAAGCGGGATTCGTCAGAAAACACGACATGCTGCCAATCAGCACGCCAGTCTCTATGCTGATTGGCCCATTGTAGCCGCAGGCGGCGATGGTCGTGCGTTAGGGGGATCCTGTATAAAGGAGTCCGTGCGCGCAGTCCACACTGCAGCAGACGTCTACGAATTGATGAAGCACACAATGAAACACCTGTAGCTATTGACCACAGTGCTGCCAATTGTCTAGAGGAAGCTGTACGGTCCGTCCGCGCCATGCGGACCAGGTGTCTATCATCGCGAGCTGACGTCACATTTCGGGGTCCACTCCCGGATTTCCGAGTTGTCCGACACTCGTCCGTCCACTGCTTCCAAACGCGCATCACTGTGCTGCTGTTACGCTGCACACGAGAGGCTACTGCACGATACGACAATCCAGCTTCACGAAGGCCGATGATTCTCCCTCGTTCAAACTCTGTAAGTTGTTCAAATCTCGCTCTCTTTCGTCGACAAGGCATAAGTACAGATTGAGTTAACGTTTACCACTAGCAGATAACCACCGATAACCATACACGCCTCGCTACAGCCGTCTATTTATTCGGATCCATCAGCCGTTCAGAGGGCGCTGCTCAGCATACGCATGCGCTACGGATTTGCAATTCTAATCATTTGCATATCATGCGCTACTTTGCATTTCCTGAAAATTTCAGCTCACTCGCGTAAGTCCTTCATGGTGTTGCAATTTTCACAAACGTGAGTGTAGTTTTCAACCCAAAATGCCAAAACGAAACATGGAATAAAATAATTATGACTTCTTGACCGACCACCGACCATAACGCTCAAAAATTGCAGTTGCTTTTAAAATCTTTATATTTATGTTTGTAGTTTTTGATGCTGTGGTTAAGAAGTCAGAATTATTTTACTTTATGCATTTTAGTACAATTAGAAATAGCTCTTAGATTAAAACAATTTTTTATATTTTATTTTAAAGTTTTTTTCGTTTTGAAATTTATTATTTTCTGTATTTATTAGATGTTTATTAAGAAACTGTAATTTCATTTGTTTATTAAGCAATTAAATTTTGCGTAATCGATTCTTTTTGTAAATTCTTAGTGTTTTGTTCATATTTAACATCTAAATATAATCATTACAATCTTAATCAACTATTTTTTTTAATTCTTAATGTTTTGTTTATATTTAACATATGCTTCAGCAAGAAGTTCGCGGCCGTTATACTTTACTAGCTAGCAACGCGTCATCTATTATTCAGACTCTACACGAATCGTTTGCGTACTATCATACGCAAGCGAATTCTTACGCAGGCGAATTCGCCAGAACATAGCTTTATGAATGAGATTTGAGCATTAAAAATAGCTTTTAAAAATAATTACTTTTAATTCCCATAGCTGTTTATAAATAAGCTTTCAAATGGAATTAGCTTTTTTACTTCCTTGTATGAAAGGAAGTATTGTAATCATGAAAAATTTCGGTTACCATATTTCAACGAAAATGTCCATTTTGACCGCTATCGAATGCAATTTAATGACGTTTTTGAGTGACATCTGTGCGTAAGGACAGATTAAATGACTCTATTTCTCCAAACGAATTATAAAACTGATTTAAAATGGATTCAGAAAAGATTTTTTCATGGTGTCTGTACGTACGTACATATATATGTATGTATGTATGTATGTATGTATCTCGCTTAACTCAAAAACGAATAGACTCAGAACGTTGAAATTTTGTGTATAGGACTACTATAACATGTAGATGTGCACCTCCCTTTTTGGTTGCAATCGGTCGCACCAAACGTATATATATATATATATATATATATACCACTCTGTTACTCTTCTCAGTGAGCTGTTTTTATTTCTTATATGTTGGTAAATTTCGCATTTTTGCTTTAAAAATGATTGAATTATGTTGTTCTTATCTTTCGTTTAAGGTTTTTATGCCTTTAGTAAATCTGCATGTAATATTTGTAGAATTATCAACAATTTAAAAGTCGTTTATGTACGGCTAAGCCTAATTATTTTTACCATAGCAACCATATTTGTTTACATTTGAAACTTAGCAGAATAGTTGATTTGTTGCCATATAGAGAAACCAAGCTTCGCAACAACAAAGATAACGCCTTCTTTTACTATTACCAATTAAATCATGCTTAATCAATTCTGGAATTTATTCGAAGAAATAAGTATTTACGTTTACTTCGTAATTTTTCATATAGATATTTTGAGTTGTTATGCATTTTTGCGTTGTCATATTGTGAGAACTGATCTAATTGAATGAGAAATACTGAATTGTCTGTGAAAAACTATTTTTTGTTTGTTTCTTTAATTTCTGTTATGCATCGTTTTAGGTTTATTATACTAATTGAATAGAACATGTGGCAACGATCCGATAATTCTTCAGATGTTATAATTTTTGTGCATTCTGAGTTATAAAATAAATTAGATGTAACACTGTTAAGTGAACCTAGAGCCAGAGTGTCTCTAGTGAATTTTAAAGGGTCATTTATTCTATTGTAATTTATGCGCAATCGACGAAGTAGATTTAATTCCATCCAATGAGTTTAAATGAAATGCAAGAAAAAAATACGTATAATTTAATATTCCGTGCAAGGAAGTCATGTGGTGTATACATCAGATTTTTTACTTAAATTTATTTTTTTAAACATATCCAAAGAAAAAGTCTGAAAATTGTAAATACCAACCATTAAAACAAAGTATACGATGATTGATAAAATCAAATTTACGTTTGTTTGTGCAAAAAATAAGAGATATCTTACAAGATAGATCAAGAAATGGAAAGAACAAAAATAGTTTCCCTGTAAAGGAAGCCTTTGTCTCCTATGAAGCTATTTGCGTTTATATTTAAGCAATTCATTACGTGCAAGTAATGACACAGCTTCTGTAAACTCATTCGTTGAAAATTTAAAATGTGACGCTTACAATCCTGCTTTATTATATAATCCTCAGAGTAATTTAACTTTATTTGGTCTAATTGATCTAGATAATCTTCCAAATCATAAAGTATCATCTACTCGTGGTCTACAGACACGTGGTCAGAAAGAAATTGTGAATTTAAAATGTGATAAAAGATTGTACAGAGATTTTAAGTATCGATTCTGCGCATAAGACCAACCAATATAATTTTTACCTTTTTAATCTTATAGTAACTGATGAATTTAATTGTGGCTATCCAAGTTGCTTATCATTACTAATTTTGTAGATCCTGATACTCTTTACTGTTTGTTTTATAGTGCAAAATGTCGTGTACCAAATTTATGTGTAAACTGCGGGATGACAGATAATGAAAAGTTACGTATCCTACATTTTCAAGGATATCGGGCCAAAATGTTAAGCATCTTTTCTGTTCGTGGCATGTACGCCAAAGTTGGTTCTGACAGCTTAATTCTAAAGTGGTAGATAAGGAAGTAAAGCAAAAAATGCCAGCAGAATGAACAAAAATATTATATGAAAGAAACCAGATCATTTTCATAATCAAACAAATAAGTTTTTAATGACTTTCTCAGAAATATAGAGATTTTATGGAACATTTTTCTGAAAATTTTAAGGCTAGATTAGAAGAACAAGCTTAATGTTATCGGAACGTTCCACATGCATTTCCTAATACTAACATGTATTGCATGAATCATTTCGCAATCAGCTGAAAACTGTTTATTTTTAGCGGAAACCTAATAGACAATTAGATATTCTTATTTCCCCATTTCCCTGACAATTAAGGAAAACATATATTTAAATTATGCCTATAAATTATACTCTAATGTATCTCCCACAAATTCTGTTTCTTGTTTCTTAAGTTGACATCAGAGATGCATGACTATTTGAGACACTAATGGAAAATAGATGCTCTGATAATATTTGAACTGTTTTGTCCCAAATAAAAAATAAAATATCAGATTTTAAAGAAAGCTTCCCGCCACCGCAAATATCGTCTCCGCAAACAATGAGCGTTGGCGAGTTTAATCATATTTTGTCACACGATTTTTTGGCATTTAAAAGAAAGAGACTTGCTTTAGAACACTGTGTTGTGAAATCTGTAAAACAATATTGTTGTCATTGTTATCAAGGTGTCTGAAATGGAACTATCCTTATACCAGATTAGAACCACCATTTACTTCCAGTTCTGTTGCAAAAAGTAAGTTACAGAATGTCACCAAATAATGTGTACAGTTTTAGGTACTAATATTGCATGTTACTAATGTTGCATGTGTATTAATGTGGTTCATATAACACTAAGAAGGTTTGGTACCGACAGTTCAAAAACAAGGACTATGACTTTCAAGAAGCAGAAGCGCTCCGGCTGCCTATTGATGTTGAAGAGGGCCACTTGCGAGAACTTGTTGAAGAAAATCAGTATGCAACCACTCGAGAGCTTACTAAGGAATTAGACGTTAGTTAGACGAATTAGACCATTACTCTCGCTATGCATTGCATAAACGTGACGAACAAGTTCAGTCGCTGGATGGCTCATGAGCGAACTCGAGCAAATAAGGACAGACGTGTTCGAACGTGCACTCATCTGCTCCAATATGAAAGCAAGAGCAAACTTCTGGACTGAATTATCACGTGTGCTGAAAAGTAGATTTACATCAATTACACGGGCCGGAAAGAGGGTTGGTATGCTCCCGATGAGCACGTCGGAAGCGGCCCATCAAAGCGCCATTTAATTAACAAAAATGTCATACTTTGTATCTGGTTAGATTCCCGTGGTGTTATCCACAAAGAGTTGCTGGAAAAAGGAAAATCCCTCCAGAGTAAGGTGCACAGCGAGATGCTAGTCCATGTTGACGCTGCTATCAGTGAAAAACTTCGAACTGAGTTTTGGCACGAAAAGGTAATGCTCAAATAAACAAGATAATGCAAGACAACATGTACCTACATTCATCGGCTGACCGGAGTACGACTCGAATGGGATCTTTTGCCACGTCCATTATACAGCCCTGACATCGCTCCTTTGGACTCCTACCTTTTTTCACACCTGCAGCTACATTTTGCTGGTGCTGTATTCCATTCTGCACAGGACGTCAAAAACGAGGTTGATTTGTTTTGGAATAGGGGCCACCAAGTTTCTGGGTCGAAGGCTTTGGAAAACTACCAAAACTTTAGCAGAAAATCATAGATTTGAGTATAATTACTATCCCCCCTAAAGGTACTGCTTTCAGGGTTCTTTTCCCTCTAACTTTATTAAGAACGTTTTTTTGGCTGAAAACTTTCGTTACCACCATATATGTACAGTGCAGTGTATTTTTGAAATTTGTCCGTCTAAGAATTTTTTGATTTTATAAATGCCCTACAGCATCACTCGTAGATGCGTTTATTCCTTTATAGATAAAATAATTGTATATTTAATCTCTTATGCATTGATCTTGAATGAAATGAAAATATGAAATCGATAAATGTATTCTGATAACCATTATAATCCACAAACTATTACACAAAGAGTAAATGCATATGAGAAGTTAGTAGAAGAATTACTGCTGTTAATAATGCGACCAAAAGTCCAGAATGTCATGTTAAAGTGCATTCATACAACATTAACTTCATTAGTTGCAGAAAGTAGAGGAATTTTATATTCAGATGTAAATGCAAGAGCAGTTTCAAGTACATCAGATCCAATTGCACCAAATCAAAATTGTTTGCTGTTTGTTTGTTCATGTTGTTTTAAAATTATTTAAAAGTTCTAAAAAGCAAAATTCTAGAAGGGTCAGCAGTGTAGGAATTCAGATTTTAATGATAGTATGGATGATCCAGAAATAAATGAATCTTAGGAAAGAAAATTAAGTTAAAAGACATAACATTTGATTCATGACAACAAATGATATCCATCTGTGTGATTTAACCAGAGTTGATCAAAATAATTCCTTTTTCCTACCATTTAAAGTTAAGGCAGATGCTTCTGAAAGAATTTTACAAGTTGATTGCTATGGTATCAATCCTATTACTTTAAAGACTTTAGATTGTTATGTCAATACAAGTGAAGAATCTTCATAAAATCGGTGTGTGCAGATTTTGTTAGGGAAGGATTATTTGATATAATCGTAAATGCTATTTTTTACAAAATTTTAGAAAATGATAATGGATATGCTTTTTTTATTATTCGATTACCCAGCTTCTCTTATCTTATGCGTATCACTTGAAAATGTTTTTCTTATTTCTCTGAATGTTCAAATATTTATTGATTCCAGCTTGCATTGATTCTTTTTGGATTATGATTCTAACACATTTCCCTGATAGGTGATGCCCACTAGTGGCTGCAGGACTTACCGTTCCTACACATATATAGTCACTTAAAATGTGGAGAATTTTTTGCTGATTAATAAGAGCACTTCATATTCATATGCTTCAGTAAGCAGGGTAATATACAAATTAAACTTTCACATAGTCAAATAACAAAGAAGTCGAGTTAATAATCATATTTTTCAATTTTTCAACATTCATAAATAATTCATCATTCATCAAAAGATGAATATATGTTTTATTTGAAAACTAAAGCAATATTCCTGAAATATAAAAATTTCAGTTTTATCCTATATGATCTAGCCTTTTCTGGGCCACATAAATTAAGCTAGATCCTACTAATGAACCTAGCGAATTCTCGCACAGGCATGAAGTAATACCAGGACAGAAGATGGGTGAAAATAACCTTTTATTAATTTCAAATATTAACAGAGAATCACGTACTTCATGTTTTACAATAACACCGACTACTTGCGGTGGAACTTAAACGTGATTATACAAATTCATTCAAGAGTAAAAGAATAGTGCTGGATTAGCACGTTAAAGTATGGCTAACTTAGGCTGACTCAGACGCTTAACAGGCGTGACGATTATTTGAAATAGCCAGCGAGGCGTAACAGCAAGGTCAGAAACGAAACGTGCGCTGGGTAGCGAAAGCACGCTTCTAGTAGTAGTCGGTGTTAACAATCATTGAAACCATAGTGGTATTTTTAACCGTCTTAGCATTTCTAAAAGTCAGTGACTTACTGATGTCATTGAAAATTTTATCACAGAAACAGAATACTACATTTTTCCTGATAGGATATAGTAACCAATATCGCTGAAACTTTTCATCATTTTACAAAATTCGAGTGAAATATTTCTCAGAAAACTTTCGTCGACTTTTGTATTTAGGATTCATAATTTTATTTTGATCAGATATAGGACCTTTTTCGACTAGTTCTTGCATTTGGTTGGAGGTAATATGCTTGGCCAGAAACCTGGATTATTAGACAGGGGGAATATGCGTCTTCAGATGAGTCGTCTTGCTTACTCGAACATGTTAGTACCAACTGAAGCATATCAGAACCTGAATCTCTCGGATCCTCACTAGACTGCTTTCCTAATTCGGATGACAATTTTCATGTTGATGGAAATCGAAAACCACTGTTATCAGTAGAAGTGCTGTCTTGAAAGTGTGTGAGCTTTCGAAAAAAGTTGATAACTTTTAAATTACTCTTTTCCAAGTCTTCCTCCCATTTTCGCTTGTTAAGAAAGTTTTGATAACTATATAATTTCTTTCTTTTTTTTCTCCTGGCTATCTAAATAAAGTCCTAAAAATTAAGAAACACAAAATATTATTTGTTTTATATAAAGCAAAATTAAACAAAATTTTAAATTTTGTAATTATGTTAATGCCAAATCTAAAATTAAGTAACTGGATGTACAGTTAAAACAATGTAAGTTTTTAAAGTTAAATAAAGCATTATTATTGTTATAAAAAGCTGAATTCACTTAATCATTTACCTTATTTTTTACAATCACTATGTTACCAATCAGGACTCACGAATGCACAGATTTGGTATACTCATACGGGTCACGCGCTGACGACAGCAATGAAAAGTTAATAAACCCGCACCGACCGCGAAAGCGTTTAAATAAACCCAAAATTTTGCAAGCTTAAACCTGAAAACTTTTGACTGAATGGTAAATGGATCACCTACCTAGCGCCCCTAGAGGGAGAGGAGTAGTAAAATTTTATCATCGGTCCGTATTGGTAGATACTAAAATTATTGTAGACGCCTTCCCCCCAGGGGAATTCCTGGGAAGTACTGGCTAGGATCTGTACTTAGGCAATCTCAACCACGAGGGTATATAAGTTGACTTAGCATGACTAGAACAGGACAGGACTAGAACCCGAGTTTATTCTCAGGTTGGCTCAAGCTTGGCAGGGACAGTACTGGTACTGTCGTATTTGTTCCTCTGGCTGTGGTGCAGCTATATTGTACGTAGATGAAGACCTTGTCGATGGGAGTTCGCCCTTCAGAGTTCCAGTGACGGGGACTGACGGAATAAGGCAAGGCACCGAGACGAATTTATTTGACGCTGAGGGAGTGGTGCCCCGAAGCAAAGATGATTATGCGACCCCTATTTGTATTAAGTTTCATCGTTTTCGTTCTTGCTGAGGCTACGTATAAAGCCGGGCAGGGACTGTGGCGTCTGCGCCGTTGTTGAGGGATCCCCAAGGTCTTGATAACTCAACTTCGAAAGGCATGTTACCAGGACGAGGGTCCTGACTTGCCCTGTCCCTGTAGACGCCTTTAAGGCCTTGGCGCTGTTGTACGCTGCACGACCTTGCCCATATGGAAGACACGTGCCTGCGCACATATTAACAATAGTCCGTGAGAATCATATGCAAAACCACATTGAAAGCCTTTATCTCAATATATTTCCCAGAAATGACTACTAGCTCCTAAAACTGAAACTATGGCCGATTCTAAATTGTTATGGACTAATTTGTTTGCTTCATGAAAGCAAGAATAAAGCAATAATATCAGATGAAGCATTTTACTAAGAATTTCACTAAAACAGAGGGTTGCAAATTTGAATGAGGCGGCAAAAGTGCTGAGTTCTTTCCGCTTTCACTTTTGAGGTTTTGTGTTCTCGGAGGTCAGAGGCTTCATCAATAGCTGAGTGATTAAGATCATTGAATACAGGTAGTATCAACCAAGTTTGAACTCATGCGAACACTGGTTTCATGATAGGTTTTCACTCTTTTTACATCTGTAATATGAATTTTAGGAAATTTTCCTTAGAAAGTCTTCTAGGAAGGCATTCTTTCCCCTTAGCAGATAGCACTAGCGAACTTTCTCCCGTATACAAATAAGTTAGCCTGTTCTACAGAAGGTCTGTCATCTCTTTTGCATTTTATAGACGGATCAGTGAATTCTCATGAATTTTTATAAATATACATGTATTTTTCTGAAAGTGCATGACCTGAGAGACATGCTGATAAGCTTGCATTCCTGTGATCAATCAATAAATATCAATTGGTACAAATTTCTCAAGTATTCCAGCTTAGTTTTTTTTTCCTGATATAGAACTGTAGATATTTCAGTTCTCAGTCCGACAATATTTAAACTCTAAAAGTAACTTAAATAGTATGTTAAATATGAACAAGCATGCTCCTAACATGCCTTGCTGATGACTTTCTCTATCGTTTAAGAAAACGCAATTTTGAAGCCCTGAGACCAATTTTTTCCCCACAAGCTCGTGCTACACCATATAAATACCACTCTGAAAGATGGGACACGAGTTAGCTGTTAATCAGCTGGGAGATTTTGAGGATTCAAAGAGCTTTATCATTTTAGAGTTGACTCTGTGAGTGATTTGATAATTTTTACGATATTCCTCCTACACTAAGAGGGGATGCTTTAATGCCCGCGTTCTCCTTCAGCTATTTAGAACTACTTGATTTCTTCATGCTCATCTGGAGTTACTGTTTCAAGAGAACCACGAATTCGTTGCTCGCAACAATATGTATTCTGATATGTATACAGCATACGAAATTATTCATATGTACTGATATGTATATGATGTATGAGTTTCTTATGTGTATTATAACACATAAGACGCAGGATTATTGTAATATGTATGTGACGAAGCTCAGTTTCTTAATCAGTTATTTACATACCAAAACAACTGGCCTGACAAGTAGTTAAAGCCACCAGACGCATGTTGCTTTACCTGAGGTCTATGCTGGTATCCGGAATAAGCTGCTTGCATGCATTTCTATAGATTTTATCTTGTGTAATGATGTAGGAGCTGGTTTTCCTTAGAAAAATCTCCGCAGAGAAATTCTGCTTGATAAACAGATAACGTTAGCACGTTTTGCCGTACTCAAAATAATTAGTCTGATCAGTTCGTAGACAACATAAGCCAATTTCTTTCAGAAATTCCTCCACGAAGACATCCTTTTCTTTAGGCAGATAGCTGTTAACAAAACACACCAATCTAATGTGTTCTGATTCTACAGCAATTGGTTCATTCCAATACTTAACATTTGCTGAATATTTTTTCATTATGCCGTAATGTTCTACTGTCCTTCTGTTGTGTGGAATCTTGTGAGAGAGTGATTGCACTGAGGAAGGGTTGAAACTGCCCTTTATTAAACTCTTTAACTTATTCACAATGCGTCAACTTGATGCTAACATACTACGCCTCAACTTGGGCGGTAACTGAAACAGTATAATCAAACTTAAAATAAGAAATATTCACAAGTAGAAGAATTAAACTACAGGGCTGCTATAATCCTGTAGCCTACAGAGTGTAGATGATCAGCAGTAACTGCTAAGCAGAAGTTTGCGTATAAGCACGCACGGCAATTTCCCGGGCTCTCTCTCTCTACTGGAACGTCGATATTTAACTTATTCTCCCACTGGTAGAATTTTCATTTCTTGCGCGCCTACCAAATTTAAATATTTTGGCACTGACAATTAGGGGAATGAAGGCTTATAGGAAAGTAACTTAAAATTAAATAAAACTGGTTATTTAAAATAAATATAAGTCCCTACAATGCATTCAATAAAGTCTCTAGCTTCCTTCCAAAGGTCATTTTAGAAATAGATGTTACATATAATGCCTTTCGGCAATTCATATAAAACTGTTTAGATTTTTTCTTAATGTCAATTATGAATTTTCAGATTTCAGCATATTTTATACATTGTTCTGAATAAAACAGGTGGTTAGATAACTTATCGTGACAACTTTCATAAAAGATATGCCTTTATGAGAAATTCTCTAAAGATCGCTACCCTAAATTTCTATAGAAATAATTACAGTTTTTTTAAGTCAACTACCGTCTTTTTCCGAAAATAAGACACTGTCTTACTTTCTTTTTTGGTCCAAAATAAGCGCTAGGGCTTATTTTCGGGGAAGGGCAAAAATAAAAGTATATTTATATATTTTTATTTTAATATTTATTTTACACAGAATACAGAAATTTAAATTTATTCAATTACAGTCATGTCATCTTCTTCTGGAACATCGTCATAAATAAAATTCTGAATTATATTCTGATTTTCTTCCAAATCCATTTCCTGTTGAATCATTGGTCCGAATCTCTCATGTCTTGCGATATAGCTATCGTTAAATGAATACTTCTTGTCTAAGTAGCCTGTTCGTAGTGCATTGGAAACATCACTATCAGTTATTTTGTCCCATGAATTTTTTACCCAATTCACAACTTCTTGTAAGCCTGGTTTTACAAAATTACCTCGATGATTTCTCACCATTCTGTTTTCAATATATTCATTGATTTCCATCCGCAAATGATCCTTGAATGGCTTGTTTATTGCAATGTCAAGTGTCTGGAGGTAACCAGTCATTCCTGCCGGAATCATTATTTGATCAATCTTCCTCTCAGCAAGAAAGTTTTTCATGTCTTTAGCGCGGTGAGTACTGGCTGAATCCCAAACTAGTAAACCTCTATTCTGACCCCTCAACAGTGGTGGCAGCATAAAATCAACCCACTTTCTTATAACTGCTTGGGTGCACCAGGCTTTTTCACTTTCAATGACATAAATTCCTGAAACACGTTGAATCTGGTCTTTTTTACCTTTAGTGATTAAAAATGGCGATACTTTCTTGCCATCTAGACGAATCGCCAAAATACAGGTAACACGTGCACTATCGTAACCGGTAGAAGGAACGTAAATTGACGAAGAAGCCTTGTGGTGAACTGTCGTTTGAGCTCCTTGGCCTAGGAATACCGCGGTCTCATCCATAGCAATCATGTTGGAGAGTTGGTATTTCAAAAAATCGATGCCATCAACAAAAAGCTTAAACGCAAGTGCACGCTTAACAACTTCATTGTCTTCCAGCTTAAACAATGTTGTTGATCTCCTTAGAGACAGTTCATATCGTTTAAGGAAGTTGTCCAACCAGTGTGACGGTGCTTTAAATTCTTCTGTGGATATATCAAATTCAATTGCTGTTTCAAGGGCAAATTTTTGAATATCAGCCCTGCGCACAACGAAAGCCATTGCTCTCCTGCCTGCAATCCATTCCCAGATGCAAGCTTCCAACTCAGAAAATAACGGCTGCCGACCTGATCCAACTCTGCGTTTTTTTTTTCATTTCCTTGGTCCACCAGTTGACACAGGTAATCGTAGTCTGCACGCCATTTACGAACCATACGGAGATCCAGCATCTTCTCTTTACAGAATGCTGCAAGATTTGCACCCCTGGAGTCTTCCACGATTCCCTTTTTGTACTCGACGGAATAGCTCTTTCGCTTTATACTCATTTTAACTGGGGTTAAAAATTATTCACTTTATTTTTAAATAAAATTACGCATGGGGAAATAATCAGGCTTACAAGACTGAAATGAATGAACGTTGCATACCAGCACTGTCGCTCAATGTAGACTGCTGCCTTATGTTGTATTTTTAAGATAAATTCCAAGAATTAATTTGAAACGAACTGTAGAGGTAAAGAATTCATTTCTCGGAATATTTTGTTTCAAACATTTCACTGAAATACGAGTATTAGGAAAGCTAAACATATTATTACTTATACTTGATAAATCAACAGCCTTTTTTAACGAATTTTTTTGTCACATTATTTTAACTAGGGATTATTTTCGCGGGATGTCTTATTTTACAAAAAGTTCCGAAAATCACGATAGGGCTTAATTTCGGAGGATGGCTTATTTTACAAAAAGTTCGGAAAATCACGATAGGGCTTATTTTAGGAGGATGCAAGATTTTCAGGAAAAGACGGTAGTCTGTATTTCTATTGGAAGGCCATGAAAACCACACGTATCCAATCTATTTACCTACTGCTTATTGATCTGAAACAAACTAATAGAATTCCAAGGCTTTTGTTATTCGATCCATATCTTTCTAATAAAGTAAAACACGGGAATTTTTATTAAAATAAACATAAAAGATGATCTGTCTGTAAATTTGTAAAAACTGATGTATGTACAGTTGGTCGAATACAAAATATTAATGCAATTCCTTGCATACCAACAAAAAAATATACAGATTGTACGAAAATTCGTACGTCTTCCAAAATAGAAAGGCGCCCACCAGCGGCCGAGCGGTAAAGACGCTGAACACTGGTAGTTCGGTCCGAGGTTCGAATCCCGCGAACGGGCTGGCTGCATGGGCGTTTTCGTGGTTTTCCTCATGTGTAACGTGTATACGAGCCAGTTTCCCTTAGAAAGTCCTCCACGAAGGCATCCCTCCCTTTAGGCAGATAGCCCTCGTGTGCTTTGCCATAATTGAATAACCTAACCTAACCTAACCAAAATAGAAAGCAATGAAAGATAAAGTTGAACGAACATTTTTATTTTAAAAATATATGAGTCAGTCTGTTTTCCATATAAACATCCATGGTACATAATTGAACTGGGAGACAAGTGTTCATACTACTTATGATATACTGCTGCCACCAGTCTACTGATGGAACAAAAAGCAAGTGACAATCAAGGTCACCCAGTATGAGTCAGTTATCTGTACTAATTTAAGACTGTATTTGTGTGAAATGACAGCTGTTTCATTTTTACTCTTTTTTCACGTAAAATTAAATACCAAATTATGGAAGTTTATTAAATTGATATGTTGGATAAATCAAGAATGAAACAGAGGCATGCATGGAAAGTGCTTGAGATGAAGAGATGACATCTTTGCTAAAGAATGTCCTCGACAGCCGTCCATTATTATGAATTAATTGTAACATAGTGTTACGGAATTTGTGCTCACTTAGATTGCTTTGGTAGAACTGTAATTAAAATTGTTTTGTTTCCCCGTGTAATGCAGCGCGTGACAAGTTTTAAGAGAAAGCTACGCCGAAAATGTAGAAATACAGGAACACGCGTATTTCATTAGATATCTCGTAATTTATATTTAAATTGCAATAATGCAAATGTATGTTAGCTGTAACTGTAATTCTACTCTTTTGTTTTCAGGAAACCTCGAGAAATTATGAGAAGCTTCTCGTGACTTATTAAAAAGCTTATAAAAGCCAGAGAAAAAACATCTCAGTTTAGTAATGAATACGAAATACAAAACAGACTGGAATAAATTTGCAAATTTATTGGCAGATCACCCTATTACTTACAATTTCAATCATAGCGGAGACATAGAAGGTGCTGTACATTCATTTCAAAATGCTATTAAAAGTGCTTCATACAAATGTAAAGCAAGTGATATGTTCACCCTCCCTGACAGTATACAGAGAATAATAAAAGAAAGAAATAATACTCGTAAGCGATGGCGACAAACATTAAATCCGTTTGACAAAAGACAGCTAAATTATTTAAACAGAAAAATTAAAGAGGAAATTAGTAACTTTAGATCCGAAAGATGGGAATCTTTACTTGCAAGTATCGATATTTTTCCAAACACAGTGTGGGATATCGGAAGATCACTAAAGAAGAAATCATCCAACAGTAAAGCACCGTTACATCACATGGGGAGAATATTCCAATCCGAGGAAGAAAAAGCAAATCTCATGGCCGACCTACTCGAAGATGTATTTAAGCCACATCAATTAGAAAATAGTGAACATGAACAAGAAGTAGAAGAAACAGTTACTCAGTTAAAAGATCGCATCCGGCAAGATTTTATAAAATTCACTACCCCAAGTGAAGTGCGTGCAATTATCCATAATCTAAAAACACGAAAAGCAAGCAGCTTTGATTGCATAAGTAATACCGCGCTTAAAGCACTTCCTTGCATACCAACAAAAATGCACGTAAATGTATTGTGCAGTTAACACAGATCTTTAATGCTTGCGTAAGACATGCACATTACCCACAACAGTGGAAGCACTCAATTATAATTACTCTGCCCAAGCCAGGAAAAGATCACAAAGATCCAAGAAATTATCGTCCCATCAGTTTATTGCCATCAATAGGGAAAATCTTTGAAAGAATATTGAATAAAAGATTAACAGATCACCTAGAACGATTGGACCTCATAGATAAAAATCAATTTGGCTTTAGACCCGGCCACAGTACAACCCACCAAATTTTAAATTTGGTAGAACACATTGCTGATAATTACCAGAGAAAAAGAGCAGTCGCTGCGTGCTTCCTCGACTTCGAAAAAGCATTCGATAGAGTGTGGCACTCAGGGCTGTTTTACAAACTCACCAATTTTATGCTGCCTGTAAGCTTAATACATCTTTCCATGTCCTATTAAAAAAGAAGGACTTTTCAAGTGAGATACGGATCTACTCTGTCAACAAAAAGAATTATTTATAGCAGCGTCCCTCAGGGGTCAATTCTCGGTCCAAAATTTTTTACAATCTACATTAATGATCTCCCCAATCCTCTGGAAGCAAGGACTCTGAAATATGCAGATGATACAGTTGTTCTGACCACCTCAAGAAACTCCTAACTTGCTTTTAATAACCTACAGTTTAAAATTAACATCATTAACAAGTGGTGTCAGTTATAGAAGATTTCTTTAAACCCTACAAAGTGCTGCGTTGTTTTATATCGCCGGTACAGAAGACTCAGGCCTGTTGATACCAAAATCTCCATTAATAATGTTATTATTACGAGCGCCAACTCTTACAAATACCTGGGTGTATATATGGATAAACGTCTTAATTTTCATGATCACATGACGCACGTTATCAACAAAACTAACGCCGCATATATGGCATTATATAGTTTGCTGAGGCGGAAATCTAAATTAAATATCAGAGTGAAAAGAATCTTATTCCTTACACTCATTACACCCATCATGATATATGCAGTACCGGCTTGGGCCACCGGAAATAAAACTGATCGAAATAAACTGAACTGTCTTCAAAATAAAGTTGTAAGATCCATAGCAAACGCACCATGGTACGTGCGTAATTCTATTATACACGCTGATCTAAAAATCACGCCACTACAACATGCAATCCTTACCTTAACGCATAAATTTTTTACCTCGATGGAAAATTCAGCATATCCAGCGATAGACAAATTTCTAATTATGACCCTACTGAAGAGCACGTTATTAAAAGACCACGCACCATCCATCATAATTCTTCCTGGTGGTGATGTAAATATTGTAAATAATTACTGAATGTCTATTTCTCTGTTTATATCACATCATCATCTCATGGACTTACGTATTTATTGAGGCCTGGCAAAACAGGTTAAGGACTTAGCCATTATCACCATATTTAACCAAGATTTTTTCAATTTTCTTAAGTTAACATTATTAGTACTAAATGAATTTGAATAATAAGTGAATATTAATGTATTGTATATAGTTATTGCAAATTGTATTTTCATCTATGCAAAATATCACCAGGAAGATTTTCTGTGTTTGCGATTTGACGGCGCTCATCACGTGACCCTCCCTACCCCTTTTGTGCATATATTGCAAGTTTCTAAAATTACTGCAAATGTTTTACAAGATTTACTATTTTCTCTGCTTTAGAAGATTAAATATTATTATTTTCAAGAACAGTTACTGCAAGATATTTCCACATTTATTAATTATATCCGTAAATTGTGATTTACTTTATTATTAACTCGACCAATCAGAATGCACAAGTGTGCTTTACTCCGATTCGTCCTTTGCTAGCATGTGATTTCAGTGTGACAAGACTGTGTTTGTGTTACGCGTTTTACTTCACTATTGACTGGACTCGTGTATGTTGACCGAGCAGTGCTCATTTATTCGGACTTTGTGTTTTTGACCGGAGCCGATGTTTAACTACGGACTTTGTGTGCCGTGACTGAAGCCTTAGATCGAACCAATTATGCTAAATTCTACATCAAAAAGCGATGGATACATACCTTATATGTAATGCCTTCAAATGCTATCATAATTAACGTAGCTTCAATGTTTACCACAAAGAAATACTGCTAAAATTGGAAGTCATCTGAATGCTATCATAATTTAACATCGTATATTGCTATCTCGGATATGCTCATCATACTAATTGCAGATTTTCAAAATCTTCAAATGCTCTTTCCCGACAACTTCGCTGCTGTATTCACGTCCACGGACGATAGGTGTAAATCAGTTACACCTTAATCATCATTCAAGCAATTGGCCCAAGGGCGGAAATTTAATGAAGAGTGAAGACCGTAATGGTCATGCTTTGTCTTGAACGAAACGATCTACGATCTCTTTCAGTTCAGTTGTTTACTTATATGTTGTTATTGACTGCAGCGAATTCGCCGTGAGATCGGATTAGCTTTCTCTGCGCTTTGAATTTTGTTCTGTTTAACGTTTTAGTACTTTGAAATATAATACCGTGTGATATTGTACGAATATCTGTGAGGAAAAATTTCAGTATTTTGTTTTCTTTTTGTTTCGTTTTTCCTATTCTTTTCTTATCCAAAAGTAGCGCAACCACTTTTGGATAGAGCTACTAGAGATATAGGAGCCTTTATAGAGTGTCATAACTATATTATCCCTGCTGAGATGACCGACGTACACTTCCAGTGATGACGTTAACGGCCGATGCTATTCGTACCACCGGTACGATTAGCCTCTTGAGGCTATTCGCACCAACATTAACCACGCATACGTATTGAGTTGTCAGATCCAAATCCGTCATTTGAACTGAATTGAAAAGAACGACCCTTAAGTACGCGAACTGGCTGAGTCTGTTGTAGCAGTTTTTTTTAAAGGGGGGGCGGGTTACTATGTTGGCGTAGTTTATCATTTTTTAATCTTTTGAAAGTTGGCGACTTTCAAAAGATTAGAAAGTATATAAAAAGAAGGAACATATTTCCTTTATTTATGTATATATTAAAAGGGGCAGATTTTTATATTCGCTATGTTTATCGTGTTCCTGAAAGGTTGGAATAGTTTAAATGACTGGTTTTGGGGGACTAAGATCTTGTTTACATTTTTTGTACTTCTTAGAATACATTTAGATTCAAAGATGTGTTTTGCACAATCAAGATTTTAACTTATTCCTCTTCGAAATTTTTCGTCTCAGAAAAGATAATAAAAATTAGACAGAGTATTCCTGCCTAGAAAATTTAGACATGAAATAAGTTAAAAGCAATAAAATCAACTATTAAATGAACGATTAATCATATAATACTTGTTATTAACAATTTTGTATGCCTGTTTCATTTTTCTATGGAAACACTCGTCATTTTCAATATGCAAAAAATATTTCAAAGAACTTATAAGGCATTTCTCCCGCTTTCTTCGCATACCTTCGTGGTGTAGTGGTCAGCATGCGCGCCGTGTAACCGAGAGGTACGTGGTTCGATTCCCAACGAAGGCGTTGCCCCTTTTTTTTTTTTTCACGCCTCCTGCTTCCCAAAAAAATACATAATGTCTCTACAAAGTTTGAAATAGTAGCACAAAAACGTTAATAAATTAAATTTAAATAAATAATATACTGTAATTTAAAAGACAAAAATAATTTAATGTAAAAGATTTAGATTTAAAAATTTGCACACACAAATGAATTATCAGATTTTAAAAGGTTTTATTTAATAAATAACTTTGATTTTGAAATATTTCATTTGAACCTATAAACATGTATGAACACTGGAAAAGTGATGCATGTATAAGAACATTATAATTTTCAATAAGTTTTCTGATTGAATAATAAATTTTGACAGTTCTATGCTATAAGACTAGGGTTTAAGTTTGCAGAAAAATTCCTCCGTTAAATGAAAGAATTTAAGTAATTTCCGTTAAATGAAAGAATTTAAGTTCTTCTTTTTGTCAATACATTAAAGATGCTTTAACTAATTATACGTTCTCACTTGCTATTAGAACCATCATTAAATCCCTATTTGATCTTATCTTTTCCTGAACATTATCATGCATATAGCTTGACCTCGTCTTTGTAACTGATAATTATTACTCGCAAATTTTTCTCTTGCTGGGTGAATATGTATAGTGACATCATGTGTGTTGTACTTCATTAGCTAATTTTATTTGTTATAGATTATAAGTAGTATTAGATTGATTGCATCTGTATAGAAAGTTGGTGGCGATGGTGGCTATGGTGGCGATGGTGGTTATGATGGCGATGGTGGCGATGGTGGCTATGGTGGCTATGATGGCGATGGTGGCTATGGTGGCTATGGTGGCTATGATGGCGATAGTGGCTATGGTGGCGATGGTGGCTATGATGGCGATGGTGGCTATGGTGGCTATGATGGCGATGGTGGCGATGGTGTGTAAGGAAACTTGGATTTCGGATGATATGTGGATGGTTGTAGTGTTTAATGGTGATAGGTTTGGGTTAGGATTTTGTTGTGAGTGCTGTCGAGTTGTTAGACGAGTATGTGTCGGAGATGGGGGAAGAAGTATATTTTTTGAAGTATGAAAAACGGTTGCACTGTTAGAAGTACATATGAGTTTTGGAAGGAAAATAAAAAATCAGGATACTTACAAAATTTTTGAAAAATGAGTCTTTTTTGTTTTTTTTTAATATGCTTACAAGGCTGTTTTCGAATATCAAGCTTTTTTGCGAGCATTTTTTCGATATGGTGATATCTTCTTCTTGGATGGAGTGTCGATGTGTGCATTGCTTACCATGCCAGTACGCACATAAACTATTTCAAATATCAAATTTATGTGTGTACTGGCACGAAAAGAAATACATATTAACTGCGAATATTCTTCTTTTCTAAATATCTTGAAATTTTTCGATATGGTGATATCTTCTTCTTGGATGGAGTGTTGATGTGTGCATTGCTTACCATGCCAGTACGCACATAAACTATTTCAAATATCAAATTTATGTGTGTACTGGCATGAAAGGAAATGCATATTAAGTGCAGATATTCGGTGGGAGATATCGCTTTTTCTTTCTTTTGCATATTTTTTTTTCCTTTTCGTCTTCTTGAAATCTTCCATGTTCGCTCTGCAAAAGAAACATTTATTTTGATGTTTTGGAAATGGGAAAAGAAACAAATTTGAGTGGTGTATATTGACACAGAAATACATTTTTTTTGTTTCTTGTACATAGCATAGAAACAGACACATCTTAAAAAATGAGCAAATGTTTGAGATTTTCGGATCATGTTGATGTGATCTATATCCCCGAAAAAGAAGAACGAAGAGGTTTTTGGAAAATAGACGCTGAGCGTTTCCGTCAAAGAATTGCGGAATTTGAAATACTTTTTAATAGACATGTTTTGACATCTAGAAAGAAAAGAAGTGAAGAAGTGCTCGAAAAAAAGGCTATATTAATAACGCGTAAAGATTAGATAAGATGATTTGACGAGTGCTTTTTAATCAACGAAGATGTCGAAAACAGAAATGAATTGGGAATCTTTTGGGAAGGGAAATGAACTAAGTGAACAGATTATTAGAGATTTACAGAATATGGTGAATTGGTCGACTATTTCAAAATATCAAAAATTAAGTGAAAGTTTTATTCTTGAATTTCAACACCTTGTGGATTGGAATAACATTTCAGGATATCAAACTTTATCTGAATCATTTATTGAAGCCCACCAAGATGTGGTGAATTGGAAGTTTATATCTAGGTGTCAGACTTTATCAGAAGATTTTATGATTCAGTTTGCCCACAAAATTGATTGGAAAGAAATTTCTCAGTATCAGAATTTGAGTGGAAAATTCATCAGAGATAATGCAGCAGTTTTGGATATGTCGCGCATTGCAAAATATCAAAAGCTGGATGAAGCTACAATTGAGGAGTTAGAAGACGTTATTGATTGGAATCAAGTGCTAATTCATCAAGAAATATCAGAAGAGTTTATTTCCAGGAATATGCATAAAATATCTGAATGCGATGTAATACTAAACAAACATTTTTCTGAAAATATAATAAATACGTTATACAAGCGATTGGTTTTAAAATATTTAGCCCATATTTGCAAGAAATTGTGAAAAAAAAAGGAAATAAGATCTTGTGTTTTTGAATATAATTTTCATGAAATGTTTGTAGAGAGTTCATTTGAGTTGTCACTGTCTTGCTAGAAAGACTACAAAATGAAGTGGACGTTACAAGATCGAAAAACATTAATGCTAATTTGTCTCTGCGTTTGTATCATAGAAATTCTAATATACGTATGTTTAAACTGTGTGGAAAGACAGAAAGAAGAGGACCCAAAAGTAGATTTGAATAAAACATCTTGCATATATTCTGAACATGTTGGGAGAAGAATATTTCTACATATTTGTATTAAGGATGGAAAAAGGATATATGATTTACGCTACTTTTGGAGAAATGAAACTGATTATTTCAAACCCGAAATCATTGGCATACAGTTAAACAAAAATGAATTTAATAAAGTTTGTTATCAATGTAAACATGTAATCTAAGGAAAAAAATTAATAAAAAAGATATGAATAAATTGCAAAAAAAAAATCTTGTGTTGTTCTTTCTTCTTTCTTTGTTTATTTTTTGAAAAAGCATACCGTTCCATTCTACAGTAACATTTTCGAAATTACACTTTTTTTCTCCCTAAGAAAATTCAAAAAACCATATACATTCAAATAGTCAATAGGGTGTGGTATACTACTCTAAAACATTTTTTAAAAAAGAAATCCACAACGATAAAAACACAGATATAACAACAAAAAAACTTATTTATTAGGAGAACGAGACGAGATACATTACCCTCCGTCGTTTAACAGTATAAAAATATTTAAAAACTTTAAAAAACACTATTGAAAAATATGTTAAAGTTAAAACATCCAAGTTCGTGTTTGGTTGTTGGACCGAGTCAATCCGGAAAAACATCGCTAGTTCGACAAATGGTCAAAAATAATATCTTCGATATTCCGAAACAAAACATGAAGTGGTGTTATTCATATAGTGCACCATGGTTTCTAGAAGAACCAAATATTGAATTCATACGTGGATTGCCAGAAGTATATGAAAATGGAGATTTGATAATCATAGATGATTTAATGCATCGATTAAATGAAAAAATTGCAGATTTATTCACAGCTGCATCTCATCATTGCAATGTTAGTGTAGTATTAATACTACAAAATTTATTTCCTCGCTTAAAAGTTATGAGAGACATCAGTCTGAATTCTCATTACATCATTTTATTTAAAAATGCAAGAGATATGAGCCAAATTAATTGTCTAGGAAGACAAATATATCCACGTAATTCACAATTTTTATTGGATGCTTATATAAAAGCTACTGCTGAACTATATAAATATTTAATTATTGATTTACATCCCGAGACAGAGGAAGAATATCGTCTGCGAGGAAATTTATTTCCCACTGATGAAGGAGTTTTTTGGATTTACCGCCCAAAATGAAAAAGAATTTAAAAAAAAACTATCATTTTCTGAAAGTATTAGCCAAATCATCTCCTAATCAAAAACGAGCTTTACTGAGAATTGCAAATAACGCACAAATTGCTTCTTTGTGTGAAATTTGTTTAAACATTTTAGCTGGACATCTTCCTGTAAATGTAAAAAAACTTCAAAAATATAAAAATATTGTGAGAAGATTGGCCAAACGATCGTCTTCGATTCAAAGTAAAAAAAGACTTTTAATAAATCAGACTGGTGGTTTTTTCACACCATGAGCCGAAATAAAAAGTTCTAATTTTTCTATTATCGTTTCTGAAGTAAAATCCTTTAAGGGATAAGCCTCGGGCCATCTTGTAAAATAGTCAGTGATGACTAAGATATATTTATTTCCCTGTAATGTGATGGGCAAAGGGCCAACAATGTCCATAGCTATACGCTCGATCGGACGAGAAGCCACAGGCAATCTCAGAAGGGGAGCCTTGTGGGAAGGCCGGTGACCTCTCCTTCCGATGCAGGAGTGACATGATTTTACATAATTACAAATGTCCCTATGCATGCCTTTCCAAAAAAAAGATTTTTGAATACGTTGTAGGGTGCGATGAAACCCTGGATGAGCCGCCGCCGGCGAATCATGATGCTCTTGCAAAACTCGTGATATTAAAGTTCGTGGAACAACCAATCTGTGCTGTTTTTGCCAACGGGTACGTTGCTTAGCATAAGCACAATATAAAATGCCATCACGCGTAAAAAATGTTAAGAAACGAGGATTAGGAGTCAAATTTTTCTGTATATCCCAAACAATCTGCTTACACGCCAGATCTGATACTTGCTCTTTTTTGAAAACCTGTAATAAATCTGGACTGACAGAATTTTGAACAAGATGCGTTACATTTACGGCCCTAGACAAAAAATCAGCTGTTACGTTTAATTTCCCAGGTTTATGTGTTATTGTGTAATCGAATTGCGATAAACCCATTATCCACCTAGCTATCCGGGAAGTGGGATCCT